>JBAJNP010002211.1:0-50648 GCA_036877545.1 Yasuhikotakia modesta
TCCTTTCAGGGAGCATGACCAGTAGAAGCTAAACCATATGTGTCCAGTGCGAGCACTTGACGCTTATTTCCACAGAACTGCCCTGTGGGGAAATACTTACCAACGTTTTGTTTGCTTTGGGAATAAGCGCGGTCTTTCCAAGCAGACTCTAAGTCGGTGGATTTCTGATGCGATTCGCATCGCTTATGAGTCCTCTGGTATCCCCCCTCCTAAGGGGACCAAGGCACATTCTACTCAGGGTATGGCGGCCTCTAAGGCCTTCTATGCAGGTGTCCCAATTCAGGACATCTGTGACGCTGCGGGATGGTCCATTCCCTTAACTTTCGTTAGGCATTATGGCCTTGATACTCAGCCACGTCTGGCTCTTCGGTCCTCTTGCCCTAACTTGTGCAATCTAACACAGAGGGCAGGGGGGGGGGTCACTTCAGTATGGATAGTGGGCATCTCGTTCCCATAGCGTTTCGACGCAGCTCAAGTTCCTGAAAGGGAACGTCTCAGGTTACGTATGTAACCCTGGTTCCCTGAAAGGAACGAGATGCTGCGTCTTCTGCCATACCTCAGTTCCGCCTGTCTGCGCTCGCTTCATTCAGGTCCTAAGCTAACCCGAGCAGCATTTTGCATGTGCGTTTTATAGTCTCTTGGTCATGCCGTCACCCCGCCTGTGACGACACGCTCCCAAGTTTGTGATTTGACATCTGTATCAGAGTGCATAAAAGCTGATGGCATTCCCATAGCGTTTAGACGCAGCGTCTTGTTCCCTTCAGGGAACCAGGGTTACATACGTAACCTGAGATGTTTTTTTGCAGATGTCTCTGGGTTGTTTAAGGCTATTTTCAGTGTTTCTGCATGTCTCTGTTTTCCAGATGGCCACAGACAGCTCTTCAAATTCATCTCAGAAAAAGGAACATACTACACAACTGGTAGCCACCTCCACTTTCTATGAGCCTCAGCCACATCGCTGCATCCTGCAGTCCCGGCCTCCTGAGCACTACAGTCTGGATCAGGTGCGTGACAAGGAATGATATGTCTAGGAGTGAATATTGACAGAGTAATTTATACACAAGTTGCCTAGGTGTGCTCACTCCTAAATCAGCAGTGATAAACTAGTTTTGCCACAAGTTGGATTCATCTTGGAATCATACAGGGTGTTTTTTTATTGGGTGGAACTGGCTGCACTCAAGCAGTGCACATGCTAACCACTTGTTTTTTTGAGCTAATAAAGTCCAGAAACAACTTTATGCTGCTTTAATTATTGGGGTAAAACAAAAAAGAAAATGGAATTGACTCAACTTGTTCACCAGTGGCAATGAATGCCCTTATGTTTGATATATGTTTATTTTTTAAGTACAGAAAGCATTTCAAAAGACTTGATTTTTGAAATTATAGGTTTATAAAAAAAAGTGTTTGTGATAATGAGGAAGTCATCACTTCTGTGCTTGTGTGTTCCAGAAGTTCTCCAGAAACCTTTTTCCCTTTGAGGATGAGGAGATAGTTCGCATCAACCCCCGTGAACGCTGGCTGATCACGGGCTACGAGGACTATAGATACGCCGCAGTACCAGACAAGTTCATCCAGCATGAGGACTCAGACTCATACGTTCAGATTGCTAAGAATGAACCCTTAAAGCATGACTACAACTACCCATACATGCCCGGCTCTGACTTTAGCCAGTGTGAGCTCAAGAGACACTGTGCAGACACCGAGGGTGGTGTGGTGGCTGCCCAACCACGGGCCTTAAAGTTCAAGGGAAAGCGAAGAAAAGAGGACGGAGAGCGATCACGCTGTGTTTACTGCCGGGACATGTTCAACCATGAGGAGAACCGACGTGGACAGTGTCATGACGCCCCCGACCCCATCCGGACCTGCATCCACCGGGTCAGCTTCATGTGGTGCGCGGACAGCATGCTCTACCACTGCATGTCCGACCCGGAGGGTGACTACTCTGACCCATGCTCTTGTGACACTAGCGAGGAACATTTCTGCCTGCGCTGGACAGCCTTACTGGGTCTGTCGATGCTGGCACCCTGTTTGTGCTGCTATCCGCCGTTGCATGCATGTCACCGCTGTGGTGTGACCTGCGGCTGCTGTGGAGGAAAGCACAAGGCTGTCGGCTGAGCCCCTGTTATTCTCCTCCCAAACAAGCCCTATGTATGCCCATCAGAACATACAAAGGGGAGGAGTGGAACTATAAGACATGGGAGGTTCGATGTAGCTTTGGCCGTCTTTTACTTTGCTCTGTCCTTGTTCCAGAAAGAATAGGTGCATTTAACTTTATTGTCATTTGTTCAGTTTATACATATGTATGTGTTTGTGTGTGTGTCTTTTCTACCCATTTATTATGGATGTTCTTGTGAACGAAATTGCCCTTCTTGTCAGGTGACCTAAATGTCATCCATCACTTATGCAGGTACATTATTTTTTACACTGATTTTACTTTTCAAGAACTTGAATCGCTTGTTATTTTTATGTTGTGTGTGCTTTATTTCTGCATTCATTGTTTTGACCTTGTGTTCATTCAGCCTGGCCAGCAAAGGGAGATTATAGCTGTTTACTCTTCCTAAGCAGGTCCTTTAAACCGGCATTTATATGCCAAACCCTTTAATCATTCAGAACAATAACTTTGAGATTAGCTTGAGACACTAAATCTGTAGTTGGGTGGACCGACTGGGTTTGAATGGAAGTTCCTGTTTAATGTGTTTGAAGAAGAGAGTGTGTCCTTGCTCATGTGTGTGTGTTGTAGAAGAATGATAACATTGTATCACAGCATAGTATTGTTGTTATTATATTTAAGCAAAATCTACATAAGCTGCATTGAAAGTATATGTAAATACTGTATGCTCATATGTATATGTTTAAAAATTGAATTATTGTAATCATCTTTGACAGCCACAGCTGTGCTACACACAACAAACATTTTTCTAATTGTTGACTTATTTTTCATGCAAGAGTGACTTTTACATTCAGACATTTGATTTCCCAAAGATTATTTTTGTCATATTTATTTTTAAGGTCAATTAAATCACCAGCCAAACTGAGGAAAAAAAAGTGAAAAAAAAATAGTTGGGCAAAGAAGCACAGCCTTATGGGGAAACATACATTTCCAGCAAGCCCACAGTGCTTACTCAGCAAAACAAAAATTCAATATTTTTGTCTTGCTTCCCAGTAACAAATGTTTAAACCTCCTTTAAACATAATACGTAATACTGTGTAAAGTAATAGGCCTTTAGAGAATATGGTGAGTCATGTTTATTTTTCTCAGACCATTTAAAAAAAATAGGTTTCTAATATATTATGCTAAAGAAGAAAAATAAAAATAAAGTAAGATAAAACATTCAGTAAAAACAATATTTAATATTTCATGCACTTTTTTTCTAGAAATAATGTTCCCTATTTTTATGGAGGTTCAGATATTTTTATTGTAAAACAAGACAAAAGCATTGATAAAGAAATCATTTTTGCAGTCTATTTGATTTCCTGTATTCCATGGAGGGGAATACTAAACTTTCTTTCCCTTACTGACAGATGGCTGATAATTTATTTTTATGGTCTGTATAAAAAGGAATTGTTGTCTCAAAGATGTTTCCAACTCCAGTCCTGTTCTTAAAAGGACACAGAAAAATAAACGCGGTTTAAGGGTGCTGTAAAGATGATGTTTGCCAAACCGACCTTCAATTTCTTCATTACAGTAACGGTAATTAAAGCCTTAAATTTATTTGATAAGAACAAAGAGGAAATGACAGTAAATTAATCAATGCTGTTTCTTAAAAAATAACAAATATTTTTCTATTCAAATAAAAATACCCCAAAATATGGGCCTTTATGTTAAAAACAAATGGCATGGTACAATCTTTGAGATGGCTCATCTGTCTCAGCCACCTCACCCGACCCTGTGAAGGACTTCATGAGTAACCAAAACACCTTAGTGGTTTATGTGGTGATTTAATAAATCATTAAACGACAAAGCATTACTCTGCATAGATATTCAAACTGAATGTGATCAGTCAGATGAATTTATATTACAAATGCGTCAAATGCTTGATCATGTTACATGAACGTTAAGCTTGCAAAACATGTTCTCAGAAGTGGTATGTTCGCAAATGACAGTATACTCTTAAAAATGAAGGTTCTTTGTTTTATTTCTGCCATTTGCTGCATCATAAATTGCAAAGATCACAATGTTCTTGCCCATGTGTTTTTAATATATTAACAAAAGCTTTGATATTTTTATAAATTGTTTTGTTGATTCTACCTGCTCTCTGGTAAGGTTTTGGTCAAAATTGACCTTATTCATTGACATTTCTAATGAAACATGATTTCTCTAATTCTAAGGAAAAACGTTTGACTTTGTAACCTTTCAAAATGAAGTTGCTCCACGGGTCATTGTGGGTCAAATTGTTTTCCATTTTCACTGGTGTTACAAACCCTCCAATGTAACCACCAAACTACCGTCTGGTAGTAATGTCCACCTTTCCCAGTCCAATCAATTCAAATTAATAAAATCTATATTTTTTTGTTTCACTTAGCTGGACCACTATCAAAATTGCTTTTGCATTTTAAGTGAAATGTTTTAAATTACTTACTATTTGCCATGTCAATCTTTTGTTTTTAGTGATGCATGAAAGCATGCACTCAAACAGGTTTAGAATGTAATGGAAGCAAAGATATTTGACTAAGAGGGTCAGCATATGTTTGATTAGTGACACATTTTTCTGGAACCTTTATTTTAAGAGTGTAGTGGTGATACAATCCGTTTGAATAGTGTTAGGGCCTCTAACTCATGGGGAATGTGTAGAGGCCCCTGCTCCACTGGAGTCTCTCACGGGTGGCGGAAAGGTAGCAGACCTCCGCAGTGAGGTAACGACTGTCACTGTGTGCTTCATTTACCATGTGTCCTTTCTGTATCTGTCAGCTTCTGCAACACCAGTGTCATCGAAGCTTAAAAAAAGAGCTGAATTTTATTTTTCTATCTGTGGTAATGGAACATTAACCAAAATCATTCTGTGCAAACATCTGTCTTGTAACATCTTGCTACTATACACATTTACCTGTTAAAAAGTGCCTGAAGCATATTGTTAAATAAATCCTTGTATACTAAAATGAAAAGGAAAAGGCAAAAATAAAATAAACCCTGTTGTATTGGTTAGTTGTGTTTTTTACGATCCAAATTTTTACCTCTGTAAAAAAAAAATCTAGATCTAGTGTATGATGTACATTTTTATTTCTATTTTTTTAATCATTTCTAACTTGTACGGTCAATGTAGCTCCTGCTTTTAGGAAAAGATGGAATGAAAAGAAAGTTCTTTGTAAATACCAGTTGATCATATCAGAGATATGTGGCGGTCTGTCCGCTGTATAGATCTACATGTTTGTCATATGTCCCAATAAAAATGAAAGAAACCAGTAACCTGGCCTACATTTGTGCTGTCCCCTTAAAGAAACAGTTTACTTTGTTGGTTTGTTGGTAAATTGTTGGTTGCTCATCCTTGCGTCATTCAAATAACGCCCATACAAAATAATTCCATTTTAACACAAATCTTTAAAGTTCATATGGCTTCAAAAAAACTATATAGCACATAAGTCATTTTATCACATCTTTTTTTAACTTTACGTTATATAACATTAAAGGTTTTGACATGTCTTCCTAACATCTCATTTTGTGTGTAACAAGTTTTTCAATATTCAGGGGGGAATTCACTCTTAACATGTGATGCTCTTACACCAGGTCCATAATGCTTGCAGCCAGACACCATGGCTGCAGTGCTTGCATCTGGATCTAAAAGTTTTTGAGCCCCTTCTGTGGAGCTTAAACATGTGAGAACCATACAGGACATTACGCTGTTTTACTCAAGATGTTTCTGAAAAAGCAAATGGACGATTATCAGGCAAGACAAAGGGGAGGGGGTGGAATGTCCCCAAAGGCTTGAGCTGCTATGCTGCTTGGTGACTGCAAATAGCATCAACCTCCACATGTGCAAACATTCAAGATAAATTTTCTTGTAATGAGGTCACTTTTTCTTCTTGCTTAAAAAAGGAAACAATTCTTTACCTCTACCCTTTTGCTTGTAGCATTTAAAATTTTGATTTGGATATGTGGCCCACTAAAAATTTCGTTATAAAAAATGTAAATTTATGTTGAAATAAGAATTTATGTTGGAGCTTTCAGTTTGCATCCTAATCCTAGTTTATTCGTTTGTTTTAAAGAAACAGATCACCTAAAATTAAGTGGAAGATGGTCAGTGAATCATGACGTCAATTTAAGTCTGTTCCTCACACAAAGCTATTGTATTGCATGAAAAACTTAATGAAGTCTGATATGCACTATATATGCAATTTTTTTCTGGTGCTTTTGGTCAGTTTTAACCTTCACGGACACAGTCCAAATCAATTGACTTTGATTATGAGGATAACAATGAGCAGGATATTCATCAACACTTCAGTGTGTATAAATGATAACAGGATTCATATTTTTCTGTGAACTATTGAGCTATGTAACCACCATCCTGTTTTCTTCTGATCATAATGCTGTCTGAAAAAGAACAGGAGCTTGAGAGAAGCTTGAGAGTTCTTGCTCTGGACGCTGGTTTCCTGTCTGGAGGCTGTGAGGCAGCTGCCTCAGCTCTTTCCTGTTTGCTTGTTTGGACTGGTTTCCCCACCTGTTGTTTGTCTCCTGTGGTAGGTGTTGTTTTTAGAGTCAATCAGCCACTCTTGTCTGGACTCATCAGGCAGTGCAATTGTAGCTTGACTGCACTGACAAAACACACTCAAAATCGTATTATCACATTTCACCCTAGACAAGACCTTAACGTCTAGACAAATTTTGCTTATAATACTTTAATATTTCAAGGTTTTACTTTAATCTTATTATTGTCAATGATAATCTAAGTTAAATATTTATTACAAATTATTTGGGGAGTGACCATTTCTTTTATGAAATTGTCACAATGGAAAACATTCTTTTTTTTTAGCTTAAGAAAAATGTGATTTCTTATCTTCTTTTAGGATTTAACCAACTATATTCCCCTTAGTTTCTTATTACAGTCTGTCATTGATATAACCATAAAAGAGGTCTTTGAGTTGTTAATGATGAGACGAATTTTATCCTAACTTTGACCTCAGTAAATACCCCCTCCTCCCACCTCTTGTTTGTGACTTAGACTTCCTTTCTACAGAACATTCTGATACAGCAGGATGTTATTGTGAGCAGATAACAGCACTGAGTCTACACATCCTCTAAGTGGACAGGGTGACTTTCCCACACTGGCCAGTCTAAGAAGGTTATAGTGGGCATTGTGTCAACTGTGGCTTTTTAACCCATTTCTCTTTCTCTGTGAGCACTGAAGAGAGCCTAATACAGTTGCTTAGCTTCATGCAGGCACGCCAAGATTCACCTATCAACCACGCAAAGTACCTGAGCAATACCCTTGTAACTCAGAACACCTTAGAGGTCACATGCCAATGCCCTGGCAACATATCACAACACAATAGCACCATGTTGTCTGCTTTTGCACATACAAACACACTTATTTTCTTCACAATCTAGCAGAATCTAGTTATAAACTTGCTGCTTCCGGAGGATGTCACAAAACAATGTTACTTTGTGTGGCAGTTGTGTTTGTTTCTATGCACTCAGCTGCAAAAAACAGGTCATTCACTAAGAAAGGCTTGAATTGTTTACTGAGGCCTCCCTCAGCCTGTTGCCATGGACAGGAAGCGAAAGTGTCCAGACCCTGATGAAACTTTCCTCCCAAAGGGATAAAACTGGACTCCATGTGCTGTCCTAATAACCTCTTCCTTTGCAAACTCTTTGTTTGTTTCTGTCCTTGAGATTGTGCACTGTAAAAGTCTAAAAGGAGGCTTGTCATACTTCTGAATTATTAATTAATTCATAATATTTTAATGTATGCTGTGGTCCACCTATATTTTAAATATATTTTAATGTCCCATAATTACCACTTTTCCAAATATTTTCAACCCTCTCATTAAACCTTTGAACAAAACCAGGCCATTTTTGGCACTGTGCTTTTAAGAGCATGTAAATAATCTATTCACATGTGAAATGAGATCCAGCCCTGGGCTACACTTTTTCATAAGCTGCTGGTTTGCTGTTGTGTTCAATATACTGTTTAAACCTCCCTATCCTTAAATAAATTACTTCATTACTTTGTAAAAGGAAACAAACAAGCAATACATTTCACCTGATCAGTTCTTTTGGTGTATCTTATTTTATGAAATCCCTTTTCATAACGAAACTTAACTTAAATGAAAGTTAATACACATCGCACACAACTTTTTATTTACTACTGAAGGTGTTTGTCAGGTCACAGTGGAACAAATCAAAGATGAAGACGCCTCTTAAACTCCCCTCTCCTCTCTCCCACACTCCCTAGAATGTATGATATCATTTTTGGGCTCAAGAAGAGACGGTAGAAACTGTGCTGCATGCGAGAGCGTGCTTCCCATTTCCTTTAATGTCTGTGTATGTGTGTGTAAAAGGGTTCCATTCCCTCCCACCAAAGCTCAGCTCTGTCTTCCAGCCCAAACCAGGGAATGATTATTAAAACAAAAATAATTGTTATAGGGACCAAACCCGTAGACCATCAAAGGGCTGCTTTTGATTCAATTTGGGCTTTGCGAGAAGCTCTGGGCTTGCGGATTTGACAGATCTTATTGGGGCCTAATTTAAACGGGCCCCAGCGTGTCTGCCTGCTTCCCTTTGTTTACATGGTTGAAATCTGAAACAAATGTGAACATGACACTCCCTGTCCTTTGTGCAGCTCTGTGCAGCTCCTCGCCCAGTTAGAAGTGAGTGTGTGTGTTTGATTGCAGAAAGCATCAAAACTGTGGTTGTAGCAGCCTAATTATTATTTCTTTTACCCAATGCTTACTCTATGTACCGTATACAGGATCCGGAAAGCCTTACCAATCATGAACATTTAAAGGTTTATGGACAACTTCTCTGTTTAAGATTCAGTATTTTTCCTGAAGAAAATAAACCACAGTAACATTTTTCATCATGGCAATTTCATCCTGATATATTTTCAAATTCTATATTGTAGTATTACAGTAACTCTTGTTACTTTAATTAAAAATAGAAAGATCTCTGCTCAGCTTAGCCTGGTTGTTCCTGGAACAAAGTCAGACATACTCATGCAAAACAGACATTATGTGATATGCGGCCGTAAAGAAACATTCTCCCCCTTTTCTCTGTTTTATCTCTATTCCAGGCTCGGAAATTGTGTCTCTTCCTCTGATGATTCCTCTATCCCCTGCCACATTTACATTTCCTTATGCTTTGTCCATCTGCCTTTGTTTTCGTTTTTATAAACTCCCTCCTTTTTTCTCTTTTTTCTAGAGGCCTTTTTTGTTTTTGTTCTGAAAATGACTTCCTTCCTTCCTTTACAAGCAGCCCCCCTGGGGCCGAGGGGAGGTGTGTTTGACAGTCTGGTATGTAATTATGGGCCCCTCTCTGCCTCTCACCTCAAACTTCATGGAGATCCACTGAGCTCTGTGCTGTTTTCAACTTTTTTAATAATTTTACATTTACTTTGTATTATGTCTCATTTGTTGGCATTTTATCCATATTTTTTTATAACTATTTGTTATAGTAAGTTCTTGATCTTTTGATATAAGGCTAAAATGGATGAGTATATAAACATATCATCTGTAAAGCTAGATCTGAGGGTAAACTCACTTTTTAATTTTTTATTAATACTATTTTCTACACTGCATAATTACAGTGAAAACTATGAATTAACACAGAAATCTGGAGGTATGCAGCAAATAAAAGTAATAAAAGGTAATGCTTTAATGCATAAACCCTTTGTGCTTCACCCTGGGTGAAGCATGATTTTTAAACAGTACTGAGAGAGTTCCCAGGTATGCTAGACACGCATTGGCTGCTTTTCTTTTACTATCAAATTCAACACTTTGGTGTAAATATAAAATATGTAGAAATAACACTGCAGAAAATATATAACCAAAACTAATTTCAAACATAAGCATCTCAAAAGGGTTTTAAAATAAAATGAAACAAATTCAGTCTGTCCAAACTTTTAAAAAAAAACTTGTATTCTGTAGTCTGGCATTATACACAAGTTCCCTTGTGTATAAAAGATATTTGTTTGCACATTTTTGTAAAAAAAAAGACAAATAATGAAGCTGACTTATGCAAGAGTGTTAATGCTAACTTCATGCAAGCGCCTTTGAGCTCAGTTTTGATTTGGCTATGCAAACAGCACTATGGTGTTTCGCTTCTGCTGTTGCTCTGGAGACCAGAGCAACATCTGTGTGGAATTCCCAACAGTTCCACTGATTGCCACATCAAAGGCCCTGGTGCCTCTGTTCCAATAATGAGCTGCTCTTCAGCCTCACTGTGCTGACTGACTTCACAATGAACTGATGCACACACATTTCCAGTTATTATTTTCCAAAGTGTTCCACAAGCCCCAGTCTAAATCTAATGTTTAATGGCATGTGAATGGAGTATTTTTTGTTTTAATTTGTTTGTCATAGAATTATGAGCAGAAAATGATTCATCAAAAAGTCATTAAACAGATTATATCTCATGGAAACATAAATATTGTAAATTATAAAGTTTACATAAGAATAATGAATCTTATTTCAAGACCTTTCAGATTTTCTTTCCATTGTGGCATTCATATTTTCACCTCAAATTTTCACACCCTGACATTTAATATTTCTGTTTATTTATTTTGTCATAGTCCCAGCATTTGTCACAGTATTCTAAAATATAACTTTCAATGGTAAAAATAATGTACAGTATTACAAGAGAAAAAAGTAACACATTATTGTATATGTTTAAAATAAAGAGCATTAAAAGTATAAATTATTAAGTACTTTAGAAATAAATTTGTTATAAAATTAACTAACGCAAAAAACTTTTTTCTTTACGAAAAATACGATTCCTTATGTTTCTCATTTGCAGCGTCATCTTAAACGATTACATACTGTATTGTGTTTGCCGTGTAATGCATGTTCTTTATCGCCACCTAATGGTCAACTTTGGTGCTTGCAACAAATGCAGGGACAACGAATCTCCATAAATCAGCACTATTTGACCAAATATACTTAAAATGTAAACATATTCTTAAATTAATATACTTATATACAATAATATATTACCAATAATGACAAAATAATGCACAGCAATAATAATACACAAAATACAAGAACACAATTAATTAATTGTTACAAATGATGACAAACCTTCCCAAACAATTTTATGAGGACACTGTCTAATTTTCATTTTAGCCTGTCCGAAACCAGATATAATGTTTTGTCTAACTGTTAGGGATAATATGACAGACTGAATAAGATCAGAGTCTGTAGAACAGCACTTACAGGCAGCATGAGAGATGAATTTACACTGTGGCCCTTGTCACTGACTGGAAGACTCGGGGATAACCATGTGTAATATATAATTACACTCAGAGTCGCCCGCAGGGCACTGAGGAGATGCTGGAAATATGTCGTTTGACTGGTCCCATGGCAACAGTGGGGTCAGAGAGGACTTACTTTTTGTTTAGTCCTTTTGAATGAAGAAAAGAAAGCTGCTTTGAGAGGGAACTGCCAGAAGTCACAGCATGCTATCACATGAAGCACTGCTTCATCACACAAAGGCAGGGGGCTAAACACTAAAAAGCAGCCTTAGAAATAAACACTTTATCCTATGGGCTTTTTTAATGTACCTGTGTGGGCCTGTTTTCTACATCCCCTGAAACGTTGCGGGGAAATACATTCTCTGTCAAGCACCAGAATAGAACAATCATAATTTATTTGATTTTCTTAACAAATCCCATCAACTATAACAACGTTTTGACAGTAGCATTAAGTAAAGTTGTTTTAATCTAGAGGGACAATAAAATTGTTTAGTACATTATTAAAGCAATGACGTTTTATATTTGATGTGACCTTTTATTTAATACACAGAGTGTTTAGATAATTTTATTATTTTACATATAGTGATTGACCTCAATATGTTTTACTGCAACAGAGATGATAAGACTTCATAAGTCTTCTTACAGAGACTGTGACTTCTTGTATTAAATATTACGGTTACAATCTTTATCAAAGTAAATATTTTAGTGCTACTGTACACAAACATTATACATCTTTCTTGTGTCAAAATAGGGCAGGTATCTGTAATAATCTGTGAGTTATGAAAAATCTCTAATCAATTTGAAAATAGTCTTCCTATTGCTCTGGGTAAATTTTTGGATAGTCTAAGAAAAGACAAGTGATCATAACAATTATGTCACCTTGACCTCACTAAAATGTTTGTGACAATTGCAACATGCTGCTCTTAGCTAAGGAAAGCTCAATTTCAATGCACACGAATTGCCCATAATGCTCTTCACTGTGTTTGTGAGGCTGGTGCGGACTGACAGAAGCAGTGTGAAAATTAAATTTGCTTTCTTCATTGCATGAGATTCATGTAGTGAAACAACATGACGGCAGGGGGGAGCTTGACCTTGTTTGCTGCTAATCTTCTCAGTAAATAAAGGGTGTTTCTTTTGTTTGTTTTTGTTTTAATCATAAGGTTAATTAAACAAAGTTCATGCTGTTTGGCAAATATCACAAGCAGATTATTGTATAGAGCAACAAACATCTCCTGTAAAAAAATCTCCTGTATTCTTTGTGATGATGTTGATGGCCTTGTAATAAATCATTGTTATGGGGGCATAATCACCAGTGAAAGCACTCGCAGACTCAAACCGGATTTAATCAGCACATTATCACAACCCTCACCTCTAACACAAACCATGACCATAAGATCCCCGCTTCGGCCAATTTATTTTTTTCAAAGGTTAAAGGGATATATTTTAGTGGCTGTATATTGTAACATATACCCATGTTAACGCCGATAAAAAGCATAAGCGTTTTAACGCAGAACAGTGCTGTACATACTATGACCAACAGGGGGAGACAGAGACTAAGGAAAAAAGTAGTACAACCGGGCATTGTTTTAAAAGTGTTCGGCGTTTTTAAAAGTGTTTTAAAAGTTTTATTAGCTAATACATTACTTTTTTGACAGAAACATTATAATAACAATCAGGAAAATATTCACCAAAAGGCATTAGTACCAAAAACAAATTGATGAACGAATTGAATTACCTAATTTGGTTTACCTGGTTGGTCACAATGTGTTTCAGATGAAGGGAAGTTTAGCTTGGATTTGTTAATAATTACAGTTTTAGATTATTCTTGCATAGCGCTATGGGTGGCTTCAAAAATCTCTTACAGCGCACATACTATTTTAGTGCTACTTGCCTGGCTTCATTTTAGACAACAGCTTTAGTCAACGTTTGCTTTCATTGTATGGAAATGATCAGCGTGAACATTGTGCTAAACTTCTGTTGTGAAGTAAGACAGACCTTCTTGTCTGGTAGGCCGTGAGGGTGATGTCGAACTAAAATGAAAGTTTGTAGAAGTTGTCTTGCGTGATTTTGTCTGTGTGTTTAGGGACAATCATGCCCAAAGCAAAGGCTAAGAGTGATAGAGGGGAAAGTAAAGATCAGTTTAGGCTGTGTGTTCCTCCCTGCCCGCGTTATATTACGGGTGGGGATATACACAGCCTATGTGTAGTTTGCCTGGGAGCGAAGCACGCTCAGTCAGCTCTTGAGGGGGCTGACTGTGCGCATTGCGAGCGTTTGCCTCTACGCACGCTTCGTTGTCGGAGGGCTCTCTTTGAGGAAGGAGCCTTTATTAGCGTTCCTCGCTTGCATTCGTGGGGTTCGCAAATGGATCTAACGGAAGGAATTGAGACGGTCGCTGCCTTATCTCTTTCCTCGCCCGTTAGCTCCGCCCTCTCTCTGGGTTCGGAAGCCCGCAGTGCGGTTACTTCTCCTCGGGGGGAGGGCTCTTCTCTTAGCCTCTCCTCCACTGACGAATTGGAGCTAGAGAGCGTTGATACTGCGAATGTGTCCCCTAAGTATGAGGAGCTAGTGGAGGTTATTACTAGAGCGGTGTACAAGCTCAATATTAGCTGGCCCGCCGAACAGCAGGCTGGTATTAAGAAAAGTTTGTTAGACGAACGGTTTCTTCATAGCCAGCCTGCACCTCCACGCAGGAGCCTTCCCCTTTTTGATGATTTACATTTGGAAATTTCAAGATCATGGGGAAAGCCATTTTTAGCTCGTATATATAGCCCTGCTGCTAATATGTATGGTAATGTGGCAGGGCTAGCTGATAATGGTTATAGGGGTATGCCCCGGGTGGAACAGGCGTTAGCGAGCTACCTGTCCCCCGATGAAGCATCATCCCTGAAGGCTCCATCCCTGCCTACAAAGGCTTTGAGAACAACTTCAGAGTTAGTGGGCAGGGGGTACATGGCGGCAGGTCTGGCCGGGGCTTCTCTTCACACAATGGGTGTGTTGCAAGCATATCAGGCAGACCTGCTCAAGGAGTTAGTTGAGGGTGGGAGCCTCACACCTGAGGGTGTGAGTGAACTTCGGAGAACTGCTGATCTCTCTCTGCGTGCTACTAAAGAGACTGCCCGTGCCATTCGGCAGTCCATGGCAGCTCTGGTAGCTGCAGAAAGGCATCTCTGGCTTAATTTATCAGAGATTAAGCCTAAAGATAAGGCAGTTCTCTTAGATGCTCCGCTTGTGCCTTCTGGCCTGTTTGGTGACGCAGTTGATACTGTCGTCAACAGGTTTCAGGAGGCCCGCAAGAAGGCGGAGGCATTTCAGCGGTTCCTTCCCCGCCACCCTATCTCCTTTGATGCTGTTAGGCGGGAACAGCAGCCATGTACGAGCTCCTCACATAGGCAGACACAGAAGCTGAGCATCGCGACCTGTTCTCCCCCATAAAGGGTATGGGTTATGCGGGACTCTTCCTCGAAGCCCTCTAAGTCCAAACAAGATCTTAGGACGGTTTTTATTTCTAAAAGGGCTTCGGGGAAACGGTCCTGACTAACACCATGTCAGGACCTCAGAGGGTGCCCCACCTGGGGGGCAACGGGTCTTAACATCACTCGCTCCTCAGGGCCCTCTGGAGGCCAAACTGTTAACCCTGCCACCTCTGGTGCTTCAGGGTGCAGCAGCCTCAAATGTTGGCTCCCTCCAGTGTTTGCCAAAATCAGCAGACATGTTAGAGAGACCACTCCTGTTAGGCAAATTAGATCGAGTTCTCCCTGCAAAAATATCTTTACAGGGCTCAGATCATCATGCTCAAAACTCTCTAGAGGCCAGTCTCGAGACTGGTAACCTTAAAAGACTATTTGGCAGCCTGGAAAGTACTGCCTCATGTGTCTCAATGGGTCCTGAACACAATAGAACTGAGGTTGTGGAGACCATTTTACAATCCAGAGCTCCCTCTACGAGGAAACTCTATGCCCTGAAGTGGAAACTTTTCACTTTATGGTGCAGAGAGCGCTAGCAAGACCCAGTGGGCTGCACTGTAAATGCAGTCTTGGAGTTTTGGCAGGCTCGATTCTCTGCAGGACTTGCCTACTCCACCTTGAAGGTTTATGTGGCATCTATCTCTGCGTACCGCTCTTCACTAGGTGGATGTCCTATAGGTAGGCACCCTTGGGTTACACGTTTCCTCTGAGGTGCACTGAGGCTGAGGCCCCAGGTACGATCTCGTATCCCACCTTGGGATCTGGCTGTAGTTCCTGAAGCTCTTTTTGCTCCACCTTTTGAGCCCATTGAGGAAATATCTGATCATCTATTATCAATTAAGACGGCGTTTCTGTTGGCCATCACTTCTCTGAGGAGGGTGGGTGACCTTCAGGCTCTCTCTGTATCGCCTTCCTTTTTAGACTTTGCGCCCGGTTTGGTCAAAGCCTTTCTATACCCGAGACAAGTACCTTCTACAATACTACGGCCAGTCATACTTCAAGCCTTTTGCCCTCCTCCCTTTAGGGAGCATGACCAGGAGAAGCTAAACCATATGTGTCCAGTGCGAGGACTGGATGCTTATGTCCACAGAACTGCCCTGTGGAGAAAAACTGACCAACTTTTTGTTTGCTTTTGGTTATCCTAAGTGCGGCTTTTCCGCTACCAAGCAGACCACTTCAGTATGGGTAGTGGGCATCTCGTTCCCATAGCGTTTCGACGCAGCTCGAGTTCCTGAAAGGGAACGTTTCAGGTTACGTATGTAGCCCTGGTTCCCTGAAGGGAATGAGGAGCATTAGGTAAAACTACACATATGGATTGTGAACTCTTACTAAGAGTTTATGGATTAAGTCACTAACCTTGGTTAAACTGAATCCTAGGTTGTCCTGGTTCACACTGTTTGTGCTTTTCCCTGCATTCCTAATAAATCCATGAAAGTTTATATTTGATGGAAATGTTGGCATGTGAATCAAGTGTTTTGGAGCATGGCTTCATAACCCAAGACTAAATGCAGTTCAAATTCAATTTTTACACTAAAAGTGTGAATGATTGCCCAAAAGGGGCCTTAGCCCAAGGACAATGTGAAAGGAATATTATACATTATACCAAATGTATTTTTTAACACAAAGTAAGTTTTCCCTGATTACCTGACGTATATAAAGACATTTACTTTAAATTCAGCAGTTATGATATGACACTGTATGTGGGAAAATACATCCACATTCTTCTGAGAATATACATCCACACAGGTCTGAACTCAGTTTCCCTCAGCATAAGGTGGTACATGTGGGTGACTAACATTGAGAGTTGTCATGGAAGATGATATGCGTAAGCGATGAAAGGGTTAAATGTCACGAACACAACACTTATTTGGATGGCAATGTCGTAGAATCTGACTATGGGGAAACTGCTCTAAACAGCTTTTGAAAACCTTTTTGAAAACGCTGAGGCAAAAGGTATTTTGCATTATTAATCACCTCCTGACATCAAAGAGAAAAATGAGGTAAACGCACTAAAAGAATAACAGGCAATAACAGGGTGAGCAAGCAATACAGCATTTAATTGGGGTTCAGTGTTTGTGTTTTGTGGTCAGCAGTGGTATTTCCTTGTCTCAGCCTTTATTAACGCAAGAGGGTTTGATGACGTTTACTGTACCAGCTCTGTCTTTATCTCAGAAAAACAGCCAACCCACATAAGACGTACACAGGGAAACAGTCAGAATTAGAATAAAGGTTATTACAAACAGCACAGAAAGCGGTGTTTCATTTTCATAAACTATTAAAACCTCAAAGATCTCAAACAAAAGTACCAACAGATACACACCAACATCCTACAAAAACAAGGGATGTTGTGTTGCTATAGGAAAACATGTTTTAGAACAGGTGGAACTAAAAACTGGTGTAGACAACATTAAGCCTTGATGTCCAATGTAGAATGTGTTTTCTGAAGTGAAGCAGAGATTTACTGCTCTAGACTCTAGCAATGTCTCACACATTGGTCATACCTCTGGCCAGTCAACCCTTAGCAAAAGCGATTAGAGACTTCAAAGGTGCTGGTCTGTGACTGTGTCTGCAGTGTCACACGCAACACATACCACTGACACGCAGGCCCACTGCCTGGCCACTGCAGTGAAAGGAAGTTAGTGATGCTTGTGACTGTGCAGTACAGTAAAAGCAAATTGACATCTGAGAATAATGCACATTTGCAGCCACACCTGCAATTTTTTTGGGGGGGGGGTTCTTTGCATTTGGCATTGGTTTTGTGTGTGTGTACATGTGTATGTGTGTGTGTCTACTATTGCTGGTGCATGTGCATGTCAAATGACCTGAGATTAAAACGTAAGAATTAAAATTACTATTTGAAATGAAAATGACTGGTTTTTCTAGATAGATCGATTGAATATTTGAATAACAGACATCTGCCACTTGTGATTTACTTGTATGTGACTAAGATGGCAAAAACAGAAAGTTAGACATTTTACTGACTAAGACAGCAAAAACAGAAAGTTAGACATTTTTGTGTTTTCCTGTAGCTTAACTGGTAGAGCATTGCGTTAGCAGCGCAAAGGTTGTGGGTTCTATCCCAGGGAAAAATATATCTTGAATTCACTAGAATTGACTTCACTTTGGATACAAGCGGCTGCCAAATGAGTAAATGTCATAAACATCACAATAAACACTGTTCAGGCACTGTCACTGTTCTGTGTACTAAAAATCAGATCAGAAGAAATGTACTCTGTGTATCCTCTAGCTTAACTGGTAGAGCATATTGCTAGAGGCTCAATAGTCATGGGTATAAATCCCTGGGAATTCCTGTACTGATAAATTGTGATGCCTGAATTCACTTTGGATGAAAGTGTCTAACAAATGCATAAAAGTGTCATTGACATACAATTGCTGATGCAGCAACACTGATGCACGTTCCGTGTAGGCCTACACAAACCATTTTAGAAGAGATAACAGTAACAGGGATAATCTCTTTTACAGCGTTCATTTCTAATGAAAATGTCACATTTTAATCATTATCAGACTCTCATGACTGGAGAATAATACATCATCTCCTGACAGTGTCAAGTGATAGAACACACTGTATTTGTCTCTCATTCTTTGAATTGTGTGATTCAAATGAAAAAGAAACATGCAATGCCAGACACATCACTAGAATTATTACTTACTTCAAATAACTGTATTTTGTTGTTTTCCTTTACATGTAATATATGGTTTTGGCTTGTTCTCCACAATGGAGGAACTCCAGCTGTAAGTTCTCCATCCCTAATTTTCAGGGATGACAAGGCAGATTGCTCATAACAAACAAGTATCTTTGATTATTAAGCTGTAATGCACAACTCAAACTGTTAAGACATAAATGTTACGAATTGTGTAGAGTCTGTTGAGTAGAGATGTGTTATTACTTTGTATGAAAACTAACTAAATGATCAATAAACTCATGCACATAATGACAGACTACAAATCATGAGAACATAGGGGTGGGCTCTTTGACTAGGACCAGTAAGCAACCACCTAGAAACCCCCCAGAATACTCTAATAACCACACAACAATGTCCTGGCAAACAAACACCCACAACATCTTACATACCGACAGACTACAAATCATTTATGCACTGAGGTGGGCTCTTTCAACTATGACTAGTATGCAACCACCTAAAAATTACCTAAAATACCCTAGTAACCACATAGCAACACCCTGGCAATGACCACAACACTCTAGCAACACTCAAGTTCTTAGTTCCAAGTTCTTATATTCACACAGATTTATGTTCTTTAATGCTGTTATTTCAACTATATAAATCTGAGCTTGAGGGAATTCAGCTATATCAGCTATATCTATGTCATTTGTTTGGGTTTGAGGTAGTGATTCAGCATTTACTGCCATATGTGTGGGACAGTTTATTGCAGTTGACAGACACATTACAATTCTGGAGGCTAATAATTAACTGTGACAACAGACAAAAGTCCCTCATTTTACACTCACAACCTTTATACAACAACAGCTGACTGACAAGTATTTCATTATTATAAAATTTATATCATAATTCTTTGGGCCATTTGTCCAGCATTGTCCTTTACATTTGACATATTCTTTTATTTCTAGGGATGGGCATGTATTTAAAATACTTTTTTTTATATACAAAATGCTAGTTTGTATTTTAAAGCCTACAAAAAAAATCAAATGTATTTGTATTAAATTTGTATTTAAATACATTTGAGTTTAGTATGCTGTATTTTCAAAATAAATCTTGACACAGTTTTTGGTATTTTATTTACAAACATGTTTTTTTCTTGTATTTATTCTGTGGCACACAGTACATTTGAAATATACATTTCAACAGTCCTTACATTCCTTGGGAATTTAACTTAATGCTCTACCAAATGAACTGCAGAAATTCAGTCCAAATACACATGATTTTAGGGAATAATATGCCATTTTATTTGGTGCTAATATCTACCATCATTAAAAACCAAGGGCATTTCCCAGGGCAATACCCAGACAAATAAGTCAATTAGAGCTGACCTCTGTCCTGAATGTTTCACAATTCACAAAGAGGTAAAGACTTTTATGGTCTCTTATACTATCATGCCACTACAATAAAAGGTCCTCTGAGATACGAGACACATGACCTCGTGACATTTCAGGTCTTTACTAATGTCCAATATCCTTTATCCACTGTGGGCGATACATAAGGGGTTTTTGTACAGTTTTTGTATGCAGACAGTTGTATGCAGAATGGTGCAAAGGACAAATGACCAATCACAAACCACTCACAATGACAAAAACAGTAAACCTAAACACATTTGGAAGCAAATGTGTAAAGACCAAAACACGTTTTGGAATAAGAATACAAAGCTCTTAAATATGTCCAAAAGAGAGGCCTCAATACTGTAAATAATAGTTATCATCCTCAGTGAAGGAATCAACCTCATAAAGCATTGCAAGCTCAATCAGAAATTATATCCAAAATGGCTGACAAAATATTAACAACATTTTGATTAAAGTAGTTAAAATAGATTTGTAGACAGTAGACTTGTAGCTTTTTTGTGTTTCTTCTGTTTAAAACAAGGGTGTCAAACTCCTGGAGGGTCGGTCTCTTGCAGAGTTTAGCTCCAACCAGCTCCAGCACACCTGCCTGGAGATTTCTAGTAATCCTGAACACACTGATAAGCTACATCAGGTGTGTTTAATTGAGGTTGAAGGTTAATTAAGGTGTTTAATTAAGGTTTGCAGGACACTGGTCCTCCATGAGTTTGACATCCCTGGTTTAAAATATATCATTAGCTTAACAACATGGTAACACCAAACTCATTGTCTTCATTTTGCTCGAGCCAAGATTCTTTCAGGTTTCCTTTCTATACCTATACTACATCCTGCACAGAGCACACAGTGAGCAAGACCCAAGAACAATTGCTGGCCCCAGTAGTGGCTGAGTGCAGAGAAACGTTTCATTTGCCACGCAGCCTTGGTTCTGGACACGTGCGCTCGGGGAAGGCCTTATGTCAGGGCAAGGAGCACACGCAGTGACAACACAATCCAACTGGAGTTCAGCTGTTGTTTACATCCCTTGGTTGAACATTGTGTGATGGGGAGTTATACACAAGCTGTTTGCCAATACACATGGTGCAGAAACAGAACAGCAGGACTCACATTGTTAATGTTTTGTAACATCCTCTGCATTAAAATGCTTTTCCTTTTAACTGCTTACCCTCCAAGACAACATGGAAATGAGGTTCAAATTTTAAATGACATACAAAACAAATCATATTTAAATTATATTGATTATGATTATCATATAAATTATATTAAATTATATGATATTTAAAGATAATATTATTACAAATAACTTCCAGAGTCCCAGAATATGCATAAACCCTATGTTTTACTATCATATGTTTTAACTTTTTGAAAATAATAAATTACACATTTTTAAAAAGTACTTTATAGTTTCTGAACAAGGTTTGTAACACAAAAACAAAACTGTGTCCATAATTACCATTAGAAAATTTAAATCTTAGGTTTCAACAATTCTCAGTTTTACTGTATTTTTCCAATAAGGAGGTTAGACGAAACTGTTTTATACAATCTGTCTTATTACTATAACTGCCAACAATTTTGTCACCAACGGTTTTGCTTTCCTGAAAGCATATTTATGCCACGTCATATTATAAAATATATTAATATACTGGAAACGGTGCTTGTTACATGAATGACCCAATTGATAGTTGAGCAAATCCTGCCTTCTGCTGTAAAGATGAATAAAATGTGAGTTGACAAACATGGAATGGGGTGGGCAATGAGGAATGTAAACAGCAGAGAAACTGTTCAAGTGTTGCTGGAGTGAGGTGAGAGAATGTAGTTATCAGGCACAGAGTGTCTAAACATGTTCTTCTGCCAGATTTTGGGCTCCTTATGTTGAAATCTGGCCTCTGTCAATGTTGCACATATTACTAAGGGAACAATCTAAGAGAAGTGACATGGAATTAATTTTAACACAATTAGAAAATGATTCAAACCTCCCACATAAGGGATTGCCCAAAACATCATGCGTCTAGCTCCAAGTCCAATAGTGGAGCTCCATTAGAGTGTAGCAAGTGCGTATGAGTGTGTATGTTTATCATAGTGAGGAATGTACACTATTTGGTAAGTCAAGCGCTGCCTGTACAGTTGTACAGGATGTGTACAAACACGCTCTGGTTAATATACTCATCTGTAGATTCCATATAGAGCCAAAGCACAGTCAGTGGAGATAGCTTTACTAGCAGGCTTGTGTATTTCTCAGTTTAAACAATTTCCCACTTAATCACTAACATGACCTTACATAAAAACGTCTCAGGGTCATATTTCACCCCAATATTAAAACAGTGATATTTGGCCTTTCAATAAGACCTTTCAGGGCCCTGCGTCATCATTTTAAAGACCATTACACCATTAGTTTGAGTAAATATCTAAATATGTATAATGATTTAATTGAACAGAACATTTAACATTGAACTGAATTTAATTTATTTTTATGATCTTTATGGTTAAATTAGAATTTCAGTTTTTATATTTTAGTGTGACTTATTATACTACTAAATAGTTTTTTAGTCCGAAAACTTTTAAATACAAATTTATTCAAATGTGTTTGATATAATACATAAAATAAATGTCTCCCACTTGGGAGTTATTTTAAAATGCCAAAAACTAGTCAACATTTATCGTCACACTGCATGTAACTGGTTATGAAGCATTATTGCTGCATGACTTTAAGAAACTATTTAAAACCACTTATTCATATCCTGTATCAAACAAAGCCAGTGTGCTAATAATAAAAATGAGTCTATATCTCTGTCTCATTTACAATTACGAGGCATTATTAATGTGCAACACTTTCCAATGTGAGAATTGTATAATGCTTGCTGTAAATATAAGTATCCTAGAAACAACTACCCCACCTGTCCACATATAGAATGTAGGGTAGTGTGTAATAATAGTTTAGCACTACTGACACAATTGATGTGCAACAGGTACAACAGGTATAATGGGCTAGGCCAAGTTCTTGTGCTTGCTTTACGATGACTCATGAGCAGTTACGATGTGGTGAGCAGTTTGATCCCCTTATACAGTATTTTGAGTCATCACAAATACCATAATGTGCTTTCACAGTAAAACAGGTATTTAATGAAAAACTAGGTGGGAACCAGCTGGGTTCTAAAAATGATCCATATGAGAAACTTGATTTCATCTACAAACAAATGTCATTTCACATGTTATATCATTTAATAGCATCACTGCAAAAACATTTACTAATGGATTGTTCAAAATAAAACCCAGGACATGTATTAAGTTTTCATTTCATGACTATAAAGACACCACAAAAACAAAATTAAGATTCATGCAATAAAACTCCCACATCTACAAGTAAACCATGATGGGTGGATGTAATATAAAGGTCGAAAGCCTATTTGGCCTATATGAAGGACAATCTTGTTGCCCTGCCCAAATACATCAACAGAGGCTTTGTAGTGCTTTGAAAGCAGGTTGAATGTGAAATAATGAGAGTGAGAAAGTAAAAAGATGAACAGATTTGACTTCATATTCAAAAACGTAAAACGCAACCACTCCTGTCTTCTGCTAAGCAAAACTTTTAAAGTTTGAGTTTGTTTTACTGTAACACACTGGAAACTTCCTTTATGAATATGACTCTCTATTTCAGCTGTGTGACAGGAATTAAAGTCAAGCTGGTGCTGCCAAAACACTCTGCCAGTCATGAAATACCACATATATTTTTCCTCTAATGAAACCGGAGGTATTTTCATAAATAGTTTATCCAACACTTCACTCTAAAACATCACATCTGCAAGGAAAGTGGACCAAAATGAGAAGCAAAAGTCTTAAAATGGTAGTAATCTGAGAGGTAGGAGCAGCTCAGTGGCCCAGGGTCACTGGGTAATAAACAGTTATGAAAACAGTCATAACCAGGCTGAAGGGGTCTACGTGGGGGGAGAAATTCCCACATTTAATTTCCGCACAGTGCTCTGGTTTCAGTCTGGACTAAACAACTGCAGGACAGCAGACAATTTAGATAAAAGGGGTTTTGGTTCACATTGTTCCAAGTATGTTAAATTGCATAACCCACGCCCATGTCATTGTAAACCCATGTGTCTTTCTTTCCTCTGTGGAACATGGAAAAGAGATATTTGAGAGAATGTTCTTACTGCTCTTTTCCGTAGAATAAAACATATGGCAACCAGGGTCTGACAAAATAAAAGTGCTATGAAGTAGTAGTTGGGCAGGATTGATCCTGTGAGACTGCCCATTTTTCCCATAGTTGTAGCTGCCTTTATCAGTAGTAAAAAATGCCAGAATTTTCATTTCTCGTGTAAGTGAACTGTTCCTTTAAGAAGCTGGGAAAAGAAAGCTGGCTGACGTAAGACAGTCCTGGTTAACTTTTCTATATCAGTTTGACCTCACCTGTCTCAGTTTTAGTGCTGCAAACAAAAGACCCAGTTTTTGTATCTGCACTGGAGAAGACTTTAGCCTGCTCTAAAAGCATAAAGTGTGCTACTGTGATTACAGAACTCTCGAAAACCAAATATATAGTGTGCAATGTGCTGCTTGTTGCAACATTTTACCTCATTAAAAGTTCAAGGCTTTAATTAGGTTATCTTAAATGGGCTATAGAGTCTTACATAAGTTCCTTATTAGGTTAAACCCTAACTGACATGATATTTGCATGACTTGCCATTCTTTGGACTCAGGTCAATAGGTTTTCTGTTACTAAAGCTCTTGAATGGACAGAAGACAAAACTGGAATGGACAGAAGACAAAACAGAAGATACTGCAGGACTGTGGCAGCTTCAATGTTTGTTTGTAATGACTAATGCTAGTTAAGCAGAAAGGTTAATGATTAAACTTGATTTTTTAGTTTTGTGTGAAGTTTATAGAGTTCTGCCAAGGTCAGGGAGTTATTGTTGATCCACTACTTCATCTGGTATGCACACTACAGTCTATCAGGGACACTTTTAGAAAAGAGATCAGGGATAGATTTGTATAATCAGTGTTTACTTATTTACCTAGAAAGTGAGAGAGAAATAGACATTTGTTAGTTTTAGTGTGCTTTGCTGGCAAATGTAGAAGGATCTCTTTGCTTGGTCTGGGAAGCAAGAACGCACATATACACACATATATACACACACACATGGCAGAGATCTCCCCTGCCTCACTCTATGAATGACCTACCTCAGTCTCAGCATAAAGACGATCTATGAGACAGATCGTCAACACCGTTGGGTCACATGACCTGTGAAGTGAGTCATTGATGACAGTGCTGTGGCATACAGCTTTACTCAATGGCATGAGTTGCACTTCTGCACCAGAGGAAAACCAGAGAGAGAAACAAACAGCCACTGCTATTTAAAAGTAGGTTAAAACATACATAACAGTGATAAATTAACGTTAGACATAATTAGCATAGCATAATTGAACTCTATGCACACCCACGCTGTCCATTTTTAGGTGACCCACTTCCATACCTATGTTATTTCCTAAAGGGGTTATATGTGATTATTTTGGTGGAATAGCTTATATAAAAAACCTGTAAAACCTGATGGATATCACTGAAATATCTTGAGACATCACAGTTGTCTCTGTGACAGTTCTAGCCAGTCAGAAGTCTTTAAGGCACTCCCTGTCTGTCAGTCATGTTGTGTGTCCATGTTTGCTGACAACAGGTTCAGTGACATGTGAAGGGTGGCTGGGTGGATTTTTGGATAGAGTGGTGGTCTAAAGTCTAATTAATACTATGAAACAAGCCAAACTTTATTTCATGCATGAACTAAAGCAACATATTCAAAGTAAAAGACAAAGTACAAGTTTAATTGTAAATACAGGTATAAAAATATTGTTTTTCAGGGTTCTTTTTTCCCATTTTAATGTTTTACATTCTCTGATGGATAAATCACAACAACTCAATTTAAATTGTCTATACTTTGTACATATGAATGTAAGTTTAAATGGGCATTGTCAACATGTTTAAGGGACAATTCATGTTTTAGGGACAATTCAACATGTTTAAACACTGGAATACAGAATGTACAGGCATTTAGGTCTCTTAGTATGGTGTGGAATAGCTGCATGTTTTGAACAAATCCAACACAGTCAATGTTTGTGCTTGTCGTGTGGCTGACAGCATGTGTATGATAGCCAGATTAGTTATGAGCTGTTTTGGTATCACTACATGAGGTGTGTGCAGACTGGGAGATAGAAGTTTATTTGTGGTGTGCTCGAGTGGGCATGAGCGTGTAGTGTGCATGGAGATAGGACCAAGTTTATTTAAAGACATTCCTCCTATTGGATACCTTACGTGGTGTTGCCCACTTTGGCTCAGGGTCTGTTTAAGGGTACGATTTGGGCTCCAGAGGGGAATATCTGGCAAAGGGCAGTGTCCTCAGCCAACCATCAAAAGCTGAAGTACAGAATCAACTTAATGTAAACAAGCAATGTTTTTAAATTTTTTTATCAAAAAAAGAATCACCATGTAATTCCAAACCTGTATGAGATTCTGTACTGTGGGGAAAAAAATGTTCAGCAGAACACGAGTTGCTTCCATACAATAAAAGTGGTTGGGGACTGTCACACTCCAAAAAGAACCAAAATCATAAAGTAGTTCAGCTGACTCAAATACTGTATTCAAAATCTTCTGCAGCTATAAAAAAAAATAAAAGCTATAAAAAAGTGTTCAACAGAAGAAAGTGATGAGGAAGAGAAAATGATTAAGAATCAATCCCTATAACATATAGAATAATACAAGCCATTAGAGGACCTAAAGTGGGAAAGGAAAAAGGGAAAAATGTGACTGTATAAAAGGGGTGTGTATGGAAAGGGAGAGCAGAGACAAGGAATTGGAGGTAGAGAAACATCCTGAAGTGCACAAACACTCATTTCCAGCCCTCATTTCCATTATAGACCTTATCAACACAGACTTTGTTTGAAAGGCAGTCGATATGAAATCTCAACATGACCAAGCACACCACCTCTGAAGCGCTGTCCTGATTTGGCGTTCCCCACCCTCTTTTTCCCTCAGACACAACTTCACCTAATATCCTTCAAAGGCTCACCCCTGACCTCTTTAAATTCCCACAAAGACTAAAACCTGAAGGCTTGGTCCCTGTTATGTTGAGGAAGTTTTCACCAGCTACAAATCTGTGTCACCCAGAACTGACCAAGTGGGTCTGCATGTAGATCCCACACACTCTGCCCTATCACTTTACTGTAGTTACAGGATTGGAACAGTATAAACATTTTGAATGATTACATGCAATTACTTGTGGTCCATACACACACAGAGACACTCCATCATAAACCAGCAGAATTCAAGGGTTCCTGTTATGAGTGCAGAAAAAAAATGTTTATTCAGGAATAACGCAAATGAGTGTGGTTATCTGCGTCACACTGGCAAGAAGTGCACGCGGCAATTAAAAGCTTTCAAAAAAGGCTTCTACTTATAAGCGCAATCTACTGGATTTTATGATCCTCTGAATTTGTGTATGTACAAAGCAAAAGATTGTAAGTTTACTTGCAAACTAATAGATCACCTCACTGAAACGCAGTTTTCCAAAACTGTGGGAATGAAACTTAGGTGTTTGGAAATCGTAAATAATCTGCATAAATAGTCACTTTGACAGCAATTACCCAACACTTTTAATACTGAAAACGTTGCTAAAATGTAGCTGTGATTCATACAGTTTATGACTCATACCTGAGGTTCAGAACAATATTATGCTGTACAGAACATTTCTCAGGCTCATACCATTTCACACATTAGTCACACCTTTTATTACAACTAGAGTACTTCCTTATCACAGGTGAACTCCACCCGGTCTAACAAATCTTCTAAACAATACACACATTGTAACAATTCACAATCACTACAAACAGTCTATAGGGTGAAGTAGGTCTGACCCATTAGTGTGTGTTTCTAAGGTATGGTAAGTGAATCTCTGTATTTACCAGGTTGTCCATTTGAAACACAATAATAGCCAAAAGTACATGAAGCATTGCATCCAACAAAAATTTCAGAATTACAAATTTGGTATATTTTGGAAACCCCATCCACAATGTTAGTGTTTATTTGGACCTCAGCAGGAACATCTTGACCAGTAGACAAACTCAGGACAAACAATGAGGAGTCATGGGGGAGTCTGGTCAAAGAAACAGGCATTATACAGTCAGAGGGGAACTACTAAATTGAGCTCAAGTAAAAAGTGTTTTTAACAAATGGTGTTGAGGTGATTTTCAGTTGACATACTGTAAAAGATCTCCTGAAGTTTACACAGGTGCACTTAAAGTTAATCACATTGACTGTGCACATGTTCTACTAGCATTGGATAACCAAAAAGTATCCAAAATATTTTGCCTTAACAGTATATTGTTCATCATTAAAAGCCTGAAAGCAGTTTTTTGTTGTTGTTTTTGTGTAATCTTTTGCCTAAAAGTGTGCTATGAAGTCATGATACTCACACATTTTGAGTACAATGTTTATTGTAAAAATAACATTGTTTTTTTACCCCTTTATTGTAAAAAGGGTACACGTTTTGGGTGCATGTTAGCAATTATGAGTTACTTTCTTAGTGTAAGTTTGTTGGCATGAGTAACCTACACCCATAATATAATTAAGAGAGCAATCTGAGTAATTATAGTACAAAGGAACATACATGCACATGTCTTAACCACAAATTACTGGCAACACGCAAAAAACACAATGTCCAAGAACAATCTGTGTTTATCAAGTATTAATATTAAGTTAAGAGATGGCAAACATGGGGTATTTTGCAGTTACAAGAAAATATTATATCAGATTGTTACACAACACTTCAACACATGCTTAATTCATGATCAGTGATCAGATCTTGATCAGATCTTTAATTTGAAGCATTGACAGTCTAATATACATTGTTCACTGCAAAAGAGGCCAGCCAGAAGCAAGTATTCCACAATTGCTTAAGAATATTTATTTCACAATTGCATGTATGTGTGTATAAATGACTGTTGCCCCAGGCAATTGATTTCCGACTGATGTTTTAACCACAAGATAAACATGAAGTACTTACAAACACACATGACTGATATTAGAAAATTTAGAGATGATGCAGAAAGCTTGTTTGACTCATGCACAGATTCACATTTTACTGGATTTATCTGACTCCAGCTTATAAACAGTGACTTGCATACATAACGTGTAAATATTTGTAATTTTATAAAAGAGCAATGGGTCATGGAAAAGCTGCACCTCTCAATATGTGCAAAAAGCACCTACAAGTTTCAACTCTAAGTAACAAACAACACAAACCTACATATATATTTGGGAAAGGACCTTTGTAACTGGAAACAAATAGCACTGTTTTGTTCTCTCCCCAGATATTACTGTTAAACACACTGGGGCACAAATGGAAACTTATAGAAGCTGAAAGGCCAAATGACAATACTAATAAAGATGACAAAATCAGCAGGAGAGAGCCTGGAAATGGGAGGTGGTAAGGAACTGGGTCTTTCCTGCCATAATCAGGAGTCAGAGCAGTTCCTGTCATTGTAGAACCTGCAGAGTCATTTACCACATGCTGACACACAAGCATTCACAAACATAAGCACAGAACTCAGATTAACAACACTGAGGGCTGGTAGTGATTCAGATTCCAAATGGATAAAGACCATACAAGAGAAAGGCCTCAAGGTGGCATACAAAACAGATGCACATGGGCATGTAACACCCATTTGGCACTGATCTACTTACTGTAAAAATAAACATTTCTACATAACAAGGAGTGAAACTTGGTAAATATTTGCTCACTGTTATCGCTCTTCCTTATCTTGCAGCCCTCTTAATACCGGCCCTTTCTTTTCTATATGACTTTACTGGTGGTGATAGCTTTTATCAAATACTCTATTAAAGTTATACCAGCACCTTAACAACCTGAAAAATCTGATATAAACTCAACCTGGGTGGCATGTAGGGCCTGCAATGTTATTTATTGCAGTGATTAATCAGAGACAGCATAAGAGGCGCATCTAATATCATGTGTATCATCATTAACAGAAAAAATATTTAAGTATTAAGATAACATACAGGAGCTGAAGAGAACTTGTGACAGGTGTTTAAAACCTGCAAACTTCATAAAGATTTTGTGTGGGCCTTGTCACTGTAGAAGGCATGATGCTAAATGTTCATATCCCTTGTTGAGGAAACAATACTTTTATTCTGTTTAAGACAGAATATGTTGGATATAGTTTTAAGAAAAGTAAGGTCTTGCATGTATGTTTAACTTTAAGACCAAATACATAAATGGCTTAAGCATCACTTAATTGACAATGAAAAGTTGTTTCTCAATGAAAGCCATGTGCATCCCATTCCAAAATTTGTTTTCCAAAATCATTTTATTGGGAGAACTACAAAAATGTACAGTACAAAGTTAACAGTCTCACACGCAATTTGTAGTGAACTGACTCCCCAAAAACAAGTGTTACAAGTCCTGGTGTTTTGTCTTTTTTTCTCATTGCATTTAAAAAGCTTTACTTCTGATAAAGTAGTCAAAGGTCCATAGTGCGAATCCCCTGTACCAACTATGTACAAACTAAATGTGTTCCAACTCTCCCCCCCTCAGCAAGTTTGGAAGATTCAGACTATATCATAAGAAAGCAAGAGAAAAACAGTCAAATCAAATAAAAGGAAGAGGGAGTCATACAAAAATAACACTTTGATTGTTGCTCTAAGTCCCTATATCACTCCTTTGATAAGTGGTAACAAACTTCCAAGAAGTTTAATTTACAAACTACATTCATTTCCTCTTGTTGCAAAACAATAACATGTATGAAAATACTTTATTTGGTTAATCATAAGGCAATGTAAGATGGTCGATACCCCACAGGCACTAGACAATAACACTGGGGCTTTGAACTGCTACATTCTCATGCACGTGGCTGAATTCACAGCCTAACTTTGTGCATTTATTTTAAAAAAAAGAAAATACTTTTTGGTTAATTGATTTACTTGGGATATTTGAAATCTGATTTCTATGCAAATTTAAGGCTAGTACATGTTCGGACGGTCCTCTGTCAACCACAGTTTATACATTCTACAGACATATCTAACAGGACACGTCTAAAGATCTTCCAAAACAAAACAAACCCTTTAAAAAAGTAACATCCCAACAAACAGCAAATCACACAAACTTTTTTTTAATAAACGTAAACAAGGAAACAAAATTAATGAAATAAATATCACATACAATCTCTTAAATTAAGATTTTTAACTCATTTACAATAAAGTGAAGTTACAAAAGAGACCAAACAAAAATATATATTACTGTGAAAAGAACATACACTCCACTTTATGTAGATTAATAATGGCAATCATAATTTAAACATAATAAAAGAATATAGATCTATTGCTTCATCATACTTGATAAATACAGTATGGACACAATTAACAATGTCACCTATACTTTTCACAAGATAAAATAAATAAGTTAAATAGTTCATAGCCAGTTACACACTGCTATGTAATCACTCAAATCAGCTAAAAAAATAGATATATTCAACCATCAGCAGTGATTTCCCAACAAGCCAAACAAGAGAGCTTCAAACTGAACAAACCAACCTAACCACTGGGTGGCGCTGTGAATCTGGATCAACTTTTGGAATGGAAGTTCTTGTGAGCTTTCAGACGTGCATACATGCTGGTATACTTTTCTGTCAAGGCATATTCTTGGCAAGGATGGAGGAAAATCTGAAACCGCCCTGTTTTTCACAATTAAAAAAGTCTTGTACAAATCTGGAAATTAATTGGTCAAATAAAGACCTATAGGATGCAAACAACTGCAGCACAAAAATCACCGGTGGAATGCCTTCTGTTGAGACCTACTCAAGCAAAAGCGGTTCAAGCAGAAATAACCAACTAATGCCATGTCAAGAGTCTGATGATCCATCTCGCTCATATTAAAGTCTGTTATTCAACTACAGATCTAACGGGAGACTCGGAACCTGAAACTTCCTCCAAAGTTCACTTTAAAGAAAACATACAAAAAAACGTTGTTTAATCGTCAGAAATCGACAGCCTGCTGAAGATTGGCAAACGCCTCCCGCCGTCCAGACTAGGAGATTCAGAGCCGCTGAGACTTCCGGAGGAGCTAAGGGAGCCGCTGACATAGCTCTCCCGATCTGAAATGCTGTCAGGTGGGCTTGGGGGCGAGTCGAACACCGGCGACTCTGACAGGCGGTGGAGGGACTGCAGGGGACTGAGGCCATACGGGGGAGAAGGGGGGCTGCCGCCACCCATGCTGACCTGAAGGTTTCCGTAGTAAGCACCATTGGACTGGTTGGTGTAACCGTTGTGTGTGTTCACAGCCAGAGGGGCGAGCAGAGCTTTAAGATCTTGTCCTGCAAAAGAGAAGGCACTGTTGCTAAGGCAACGCGTCATAGAACTGGGCGATAGAACGTCTTCGTAAAAGTTAGCGGGGCAGGAGGAAATGCTGGAGGGGGGTGGTGGAGGCGTGCGAGACGTGGGGCTTTCGAGAACAGGCGAGTCGAGTCCGTGGTGCTGGCTTGAGAAACCAGAGAAACTGAGGCTGTGGTGAAGTTTGGGTCTGTCCCTAAAGGCTCCCGTTGTTCCTTGTTGTTGATGCCCGTAGCCGCACACTGGCTCTCCCCGGGCGGCCTTGGAGGGCTCTCCGTGAATGTTGTTGGCGTTTGTCGGCGCCGATCGTCGTTCATCAGCGTTGTGGATGAAATGACAGCGCGGACCGTAAGGGCAGAAGCCAATGGTGTGGAAAGTGCGACAGGGCTCGGTCTTGTATTTAGGGTGGCGAGACAAGCTCCTCAGCTCGTGGTAGCCGTGAGCAAACTGGCACTTCTCGCCGTATTTACACGCCCCATTTTCCTCAAAGGGCCTGCATAGCTCGGTCTTATAGCGGGTGGAGTTGATTTGCGAGCCCGACTTTTGCTGCAGCACTTGCAGCTGCTGCTGGCCGCGCTCCCCGCTCTCGCTGTGAGCACGGTCACGAAACTTGTTTTCCTTATTCATGATGGCGGTGGTGGTCGCGCTGGAGCTCTCCTTCATGTTGTTATAGGAGCCAGCGGGATATTTGTTGCCGTTCGCCATGGACTCCATGTTGCTGGTGGAGTTTCGCCGGAAAAATCCGGACGTGTAGGAGTTACAGTTGTTGGTGCTGCTGGATGTTGTTACCGGGGCCCCAACCGCTTTCTTATCCAGCATACTGTTAATGTGAAGTGCGTTCATGTTGAGGCTTTTCTCCTGCTGTGCGGACAGAGAAAAAGAGAAATTAAGTTTAAATAACTGCATAGCAATTCTTAAAGTACAAGTCGTTGTGTATGTTTATTTTATCCAGGCGCTGTGGCTTTAAGCTTGAACAAAACAAAAAAGCTTAGCAACTAACTTTAAGAGGTGGTGAACCGTAAGTTTAAAAGAGCGAGCCAGTGTCTATCTTAAAATTTCTCGAAATGTCTTTGCAAAGCCCCACCAGAGACAAGATGCATGTGAACCATCATGCATTTTGTTTGTTGGTTAAATCAAAAAATTACCTTGTACAGCATGTCGATGTCGTAGAAAGCGGAAAGAATGGTTGCAGACATTTCTGTTTCAGAAGGAGACAGTCGCAGATGATTTCTCATTTGAGGACCGACCTGGATCCTTTGGATGCAATGGGGTTTTTCAGTTTGCCACGACTGGGTTTGTGCAGGAGATACGGGATAAAAGGCAAGTCTCAGTTATGGTCTGGAGCTCAGAGAAGGAAGGCAAAGTTCCCCGTGTTGTGTTTTTGTTATTCGTCTTCTCCCACCGCACAGAGCCCAACCAGAACAGTAAAGAGTCTATTTTACTTTCCCCGAACATATAAGTATCAGGACAGCGAGTTAAGAGGAGGAGCTCGCAAACTTACTGCAAAAAGTTTACTCAAAAGTTACGCCCTTTTTTTTAAGTGTCGCCGGGCGTCTACATCTGATTGGTCGCTTCTGACAAGCACATAGGTTACACTCTGACAAGCACATAGATTCGGCATGAAATAGGTTTTTAACCATAATAGTAGTAGTTGGTGCACTAGAAATGTGGAAATACAACAATAATAATGACATTAAACGCAGTGTATTTACTGTTATACTTTGATTTCAAGCACTTAATATAAAATAAATTATATATCGTTGGCCACACCTCCAACCAAACGTTTCATATCAGAAAACACAGAGCACTGGGAAAACTTCATAATAGTGATATGTGTGGTCTCCGAGATGTTAAAATACTGTTAAAAAACGGGTTATACAGCACACATTGAATATTGTTTACACTTGGCGGACACGAGCTTTGAGTCGCGCGCTCGACAGGGGGAAATGTTTAATGCGATTGCATAATCTAGGAAAATTGGTCAAACTTTAACGTTGTACCATATCTGATACATATTGTGACAACCACAACGCTTAGCAAACCTGTTGTCTGACAGCTTTACACATTGTGTTTAATAAAGATGCATACAGGTCAAGAAAATATATCTATGTTTGTACATAATGACATACATATCGGAAGCTCTTTAAATGGTATTTACACCTAAACTTTTTAATAAATCTAAAAAGTACTCTGTAACGAAACTAAAACGCAAACCCTTAAAGAAACGTTTAACTGAAATAAAAGCAATACAACACTGCCCTCTAACGTTGTCGAAACGAATACTCTTAAATAATAGATCGAACGCCACCTAAAGGCGAGGTCCTACCACTTCTACTTCCATAGTAATACTTCAGTTTCTGCTCTAGGTTTCATTGTATCTCATTGTACAATGTTTCATTGTATTGTGTCAAACTGTCCTCTTGTGTTACAAATTAATGTAACACAATTTGTAAGTTTTTGAAAACTACGTTTCTACATTAATGAAAGAGTTCAATCCTGGTGAGGGGGGACAGTATGTATTTTGACCCACTCTATGTGTGTACTGTTGGAATAGGCTGCTAGGATTCCAAAAGTTGACATAATTTTACAGTAAGGGGGAAACATTTCTACTACAGGCCAGGGATTTTGTAAGACCAGCTGTCTGCTTACTAAAGAGACACCAGACTGCTGTGTTGTTCTTGCGTAAAACACGTAAATAGCATACCAAACTATGCCTTGGTACAGTTTGTGTGCCTCAGAGCATCAAGAACACTTGAGTGAAGCTCTCCAGTGGAAGCAATGTTTTTGTATACTCAATAGTAGTTGAAAACTGAGGTAATGCAGGAAGGCCTTTCTTTGCCTTTTGGGCAGTCTAGGCATTGCTTGTTGCAGTGGCTGCAGGTGAGTGTGGCACACTTTACAGGGCAGTAAGATGTCCATGCAACATCCGTTCCCATAACATAGGTTCTGCCCACAGGTTCAGGTCTCCCTTCTCCAAAGGAACTCTTTATCCTGGTGGTTTTGCATAGGTGTCAGACTCTGCTTGCAGAGGGCCACTATTCAGCAGAGTTTAGTTCCAACTCTAATGAAACACATCTGAACCATTGAAAGCAAGACTTTCAGGTATGCTTGAAAATTACAGGCAGGATCTGAAATGAGCTCTGCAGAACTGTAATCTTCAGCAGTAGAATTCCACACTTGACATTGAATGTTTACTGGCCAAAGTAAAAAGAGCCCATCTGCAGTGATGGTTTTACGGCCTGGGCCCTTAAGTTCTTTTAAGTCTATAGGTTCTTTCCATGTCTTCAGATATAGTATATACAATTTTAGGTATTGTTCATGTCCTAGCATTATTATATGTTGAAGCATGGTGCTTAGTTATTAAATCTCAAGTATGAGCAATAGTAGTAGTGAAGTTTGAAAGAACAACTAATAATTGTGAACATAAACAAAAGTTGAGGACTAAGGGGCTTCTTTGTGCAGTCATTCTATTCTATAGTTTACAATGCCAGCAGCCAGCTAGTCCCAAATCTGGAACAGCTAACATCTAAGAATGTGGCAACACCTAAGAATGTGGCATATCACAAAAAATAAATTTGTTATGCAGGCTCACAGAATATTTTTAATACATATTTTCACAAGTAGCTTACAGGATTTTGTGAGACACGTTATTCTCAACAACAACAACAAATATAAGAACAAATATAAGAATATTAAATGTGTGAACAACTTCTTATTTTTTTTATTTAATTTCTAAGGTATTCCTGAGTTCAAGAAGTTGAGGTTGTGCATCCCCATAATGCAATCTGCTGATGTAAAGCAAGAGTCTGAGATTGATACCTCACTCTCTTTTTGTTCTCTGCACAATGTTACCAACTTTGTGTGTCATGGAACCCATTTGAAAGAAACAAAACTATAACTCATAAACAATGCGCACATGGAAAACCACAGCGCAGCATACGCATACACCAGGCATTTAGAGACAGTCTGGAGGTAGGCCACATCAGGCCTTTTCAAAAGTGATTAAGTAAGTTGAATCCTAAAATAGAGACACAAAACAAAAGATAAGAGAAGTGAAGAAAGATCTAAGTGCAAAAAGTAAAAACACTAAAACAATCAAACTTCCTCTGGCTTTAATGACCACAGTTGTTCATGCATCAAAGCAGTCAGTGTGGGAGACTGATTGTAGTTTGTTTTGAACTTGGGTTTCTCTCCATTGTCTCCCCATTCCCACTTGTTAACCAGAAGTTGACATGTAAATTACTAAGGTGACTTCAATTACTAAGGTGACTTCTGTTACTCAAAACCAAGCTCAGAAAAAGAGGAAAGAAACACCTTTATAGTCCACCCACCCTTCCCCTCCTCCACCCCAAGAAAACAAAGAACAAACAGATTGACTTTTCATTTCATAGTGTAGTGGAGAGCCACAGTGCTGATGTCATGAGCCTGTAGGGTTGACATGGTGACATAGGCCTTTCTCTAGGTGATGTGTTGGGTGCCCAGTCTCATGCTTTGCTAGGTTCTGATGTCAGTGAAACTATTCAGCCCCACAGGGTGGAAAACATCAAGCTTTGGTGCTGGACACCATCCAGGGTTGAATAAATAAACAGCACCCAGACATTAAGACACAATTAAAAACTAAAGGTCCTTTACATTGTGTTCCATTGCTGTGGTTTTTAACTTAAATAACAGCTTTTCAACTGTTCTCTTCTGTGCTTACTCATCAGGCTGTTGTTTTTATCTGTAAGCGTGAGCCATGGTTTTGTGTTTAGAAGCAGCTCTGTCTTTATACATTTTGAGTGCATTTATTTGCAGGTTTCAAAACATATGGTATCTGTAAAAGTTGTGGTATTTTTAAAGCAAAAGAAAATCTGTATATAATCATAAAGACTGTGTTTCAACTACATAAGTACATAAGCCGGAGGAGAGAATATTTGGGATCTTAGCCGTAGATGTCACTGCAGAAATCTTTGTGAGGTGATTCGGGAAGGTTTACCCAAGACAATCTGCCATCTCCTTAAACAGTTGTGCTGGGACTTCAGAAGAAAGTTGAGGGATGTTTCATTCTTGTAATCAATCTGTGGGAGTCGCAGTACTGGAACTAATTAAAAACTTTGTGAATAACCAGTGCAAGAGGGGCTTTAGTGTGTAGCAAATCTGGGATGTGATCAAGCACGGTTGGGTGAGTGTCGGGTGTCTGTGCGTGGGAGGGTGGGGTATGTACAGCAGGAATATGGCCTGGGTTAAAGAGGGGGGCGCTGGGATCAGAGATGATGTACACTCTCTAACTCTTTCTCCTTTGGTTTTGTCCTACACATGATGCAACTGGGCAGTCAGTAAATATTATATTGGGTTTAATATATAATATTCTGGCCACTCTTCATATAATGAAACAAACCTTTTGTTCCGCAGAAGGAAAACAGTGTCCTGAGTTTTAAACAACATTAAGGATTTTCGGTTGGTTGAGCTGTTCTTTAAATATCGACTCTGCACACATGCAACAACCAATCAAATGTTATATCATTTAAACAGAGCTTTGCATGTGGGTAGAGAATTTTGTTTACACCAGAATGACCACATGTATCTGTGCACACACTCTCACACACAAACGTGCATATTTCGATATAAACCCAGAAGGTGCATGAAGTCTGTGGGCAGTAAGTGTTGGTGTGGGCGAGAGTGGTATCAAGGTGTGAAAACACACATACACTTCACAGCTCTGACTTGTTTTAGAGACCTATGAGAACCGAGGAATTAGAGGAGGCTCATATCAAAACACATGTACATGTGAAAGATTCACGCAAGCACACAGCTTCATTTGATAACTTAAATCAAATGACCAATTTCACGTTTGGTGCATTTTACTGCCATTTTTTCTAAGCCTACATGTCCAACAGGTCAGTAGCATCACTTGAAGAAGTGAGACAGACCATCTGACACATATATGCCAAGCTAAGATGTCTGCAAAAGGATTTTAGTGTTCTTAAGATCACCCTAACCTGTCTAACAGGAGTGTTACAGTATCACCCAGGTGTCTGCTGGTTAAAAGGTCTGAAACATGGTCACATGATGTTAAGACAGACGGGAAAAGACTATAATGTATGTGATACTTTAAGCTCCTTAGCAGTCTTGCTGTGTCAATAGTCCAGGGGTCTTGGCTCTGGAAGTATATTTTCCAATTATTTTCTTTATAAAATTATAAACAATAAAAAAATTCTATTAATTAAACCATCCAGCTGAATGAATAACAACATATTTAGCATTAAAGTGAAAGAAAATGAGAACTGCAGAAAAGACAGTATAAAAAAGTCAATGTAAAAACAATAGTAAACAATGTTAACTAAATGTTCAAAGTAGAGCAACAAAAAGACTGACTAGCATTTAATACTAGCATTTATGTTGAGAACCTCTGCAATAAATTTGCATGCTGTGAGTTTATTGGATGGGTGAACCGTGGATAAGTTTGTAATCCATTATATAAATGACTAGGGAGCACTTGCTGCTAAAGACATTTCACACAGTTAGATATTAGCTGTCTATGGTAAGAATGTCCTCAACATCTCAGCCAGCCGAGAACAATACCAGCTGGAGTGATGCAAGCAACAAATGTTTTTGTTTTGGATAGCGTTTTGTAAAAGTGTTGAACCAAATGTTGTACTTATAGATACTTATATATAATATGGCGAGTTTTTCCCATTTACATGTGATAACAGTATTTATATATAAATACAGTTAGTTAACAAATCTGCAGAGAAAATAAATAATCAGTTTAACAATAACAGTCATGGTGATTAGACAACATATCTAATGATGCTTGCGCTATGGGACAAACTGCACTGATCTCAAATCATTTATTTTTTAGGTGATCATTTTCAATTTTCACTCGTCTACCCATATTTAGAGACTATAACAACACATTAGACTTAAGTAACCACACAGCACCTACCCATAACACCCTAGGCTTGTAGAAAAGTACTCCAATTCTATGAAATTGTAAAATTATACTTAAGGGTATTACAGACTATATATCTGCAACTGGCAAGGCGGCGAACTGGTCCCAAAAAAAATCTGGCAAACAGAAAAGAAAAGCACAGAGCATTTTGGACATAGTAATTACATTTAAAATACTTGAACATTCTTGAGGCTCCCTCTGAGAATACAGGCCGATTCCCTCTTAATGTTATTATCAGATGTACCTCTCACCCCTCTGAAAGCCTTGTCAAGTGATGCCAGGGTTTCTGATTTCCAACCTAATTTGTATTGAGATAGCAGAGGAATAAAAGTGTTTAACTGAATTTGGTTTTGGTGAACTGGACAAAGACTTGACTGTGACGGAGAGAAGAGAGCCAAGAACAGAGCTACACATGTGATTACAGTGGGGATCGTTGTAGAGTTACTTTAGCATGTGTATGAACTCCTTCACCTTTCTACAAATCTCACTGTTTCTGTGTGGCGAATGGGAAAGTGTAGCTGACGAATGCAGAAATTTTATGTCTTATTAGGTCAAAATATACTTATGCAGTAAATTCAAGTGTTTTTAGTTTTAATTAAGTTAAGATGATGATAATAATTAAGTTTTACACAATTATTTTGTAAATAATTATATTAAGCAGAAATGTCAAGTTTGTATTAAAAAAGTTGATGCACTAAATGAAAGTTTTTTTCATTTGTGGACACAATTATATTTTTTCCTACACAAAATACAGCAATCATAATTTTAATCATAAGAAACATTTTATTAAAGTGGCTCTAAACTTTGGACAGGAAGTCTAGAATCTGAGAAATGGTGTTTAACAAAATGCCATAATTCAGAATTGAGTATTTCAGAGAGCTGTGTAATTAGAAACCACAAGCAAGTCACACTGCAGGACACTGCTTGAAATTTCAAGTGATATGAAATTCAAGTCATTTGGGTCAAATGACCCAAAACGAGTAAGTGATATGAGAGGAATGGGCTGGTGAACAAGAGAAGATGCAAAGGATTAGGCTTCTCAGCCTCTGCCCCCACCGGCTCTTGTTTTCTTGCCCATGTGAAGCAGGATATCAGGGTGTCAGGGAATGTGGTAATGATGTGGTTTTGATGTGACTTATTTATGGAACAGAGGTGATGTTCCTCTCTGCATCACTGACCCAAATACCTCCATTTCAAAGGAGCAGGGCTATCGCTCCTCCACCCCACCTCCACACCTCTTCTGAGTCACTCAGTCAGACGAGGTCGTAAACAACACTGACCCCACCCATCCAATCCTTCTTAAACACTGCCTTTAAATGCTTCACTTCCCAGAATTCTCCATCTAATGTACTTGAGTGACAGTTGTTTTGTGTCAAGTACATCTAATGTACTTGAGTGACACCATGTCTTGGTAATGCTCTTGGTAATCTTCATTGCTTTAAAGGAATGTTTGTGTTCTGTTCAAATTAAGCTCTATCATGAGCATTTGCGGGCAAATGTCAATTGCTACAGAAATAAATTTAGATTTGTGTCTTGCAGTACAGTAATGCAAAAAGGTTGCATTATTCATTTTTATTAAATAAACATTATTCAAGTTTATTAATTTAAAAAAGATTAAAAACACATTTTCTAACGCCACCTGTCCAATTATTAACACTTAACTTCCCACTAACACTTTTTACTTTCTCTCTTTTCTATTAAAAATGCACTTGTAAATTACGCTATGCTAGGCTAGGGAGACTGGCATGACACTTCCACGCTGTTACCTTTATCATTGGTTTACTGTTTCTATTGTTCTTTCATTTGTATGTCACTTTGGATAAAAGCGTCTTCTAAATGCCTAAATGTAAATATAAGGTCTATGCCGGAAGACGTGTCAAAATGATTTGCTATGGTGATCAACATTGCCATAAATAGAATGGTAGAATCTGTGGGCTGAAATATATCAATATATATATCACGTCCTGATCTTCATCCAGTAATAAACTGGATGAACTGTTACACCACAGTGATTGTAATACCAAAAACAGTATAAGCTGTAGTTCAGTTTCTTCACACATTTATTCACACTCATTCAGATTCTCTCATACACAGATGCGGCACTGGTGATGTCAGTAAGCTCTGGACAGCATTCATCAGAACCTGAGCTGACATCATCTTGACCTCTGCACACACAACAAGCACACAATTCACACTTCATTCATGCCGTTTAACAAGATCTCCCATAACACTCTATAAAGTTCATTATAAAACATACTGTGAATTCTACCATAGTAGGTACAATCACTTCATAGTTAGATAATAACACTGTTCTGTATGGTTACCTTACACAAATACTATGGTACTTCAAATGTTGTACAGTATTTACAAGGTTAGGATGAAATTGGTATTGAGTTGTGTTTGTTACACAACATAAAATTGGTTGCTAAAAAGCAACCTGGTGCAGTAATAAAAAATTAAACTAATGTGTGGTATAACATTGAAACCATTCCACCCACCCACACATTTTTGCGAGTAGTGCATTTCCTTTGTAGCCAATCAAGCACTGGTATAAGACAGCTGATACGTATATCAGATTAAAATTGTTAGTTGTGAATTATTTTACATGCAGGATTTTTGTCCATAAAAAGTGCTAATGTCTTGATGACAAGAAAAAACATTCTGAACAAAAAAAAAATTTTGCCAAACAAACCTCTGTCAACATCAACCCCACCTCCCACTGCCCCAAGCCTCCCACACAAACACACACATAAACACACACACAAACACATACTCGGACCTCAAACCTAATCACCTAACAACCGTTCACAAACATTTCTGTGACCTACAAACAACATTAACAGCTCCTAAAACCTATGTGAAACCTGTCTGAAATGAACCAGTTTAAGCTCACTGGAGCCTGTGGTTAAGATAAAGCACATATGAACCTGTTTGACTCTGTGTGGGAGTTTCTTATGCAACGCTTTGCCTTTTCTTCTTACTCACCTGTCGTGTTGATTCAACCAGGTGCAAGACCAACTGACAAATTAGGAAGAGAGCAGCACAGTGGAGCTCTACACCGGCATACACACACAAAAGAACAAAGTCATAATATATGCCTTAACATAAAAATTAAAAAAGACAAAAAACAATCTTAAAATTTGTATTAATATGCACAGCATACAGTATAAATATATTTTACATGTGTTTGCATCATATATATATACACATTTACATTTATTTATTGGCAGACACTTTTATCCAAAGCAACTTACACTGAATTTAAGGTATACATTTCTGTCAGCATTTGGGTTCCCTGGGATTGAACCCACAACCTTTGCACTGCTATCGCAATGTTCTAACAGTTAAGATACAGGAACACCACCTGTAGTGCAGAGAGAGACAGAAAGAAAATGTAAGTGATGTAAATATAAGTAAAAAATACTGCATGCAAAAAAGGGACTGCATGAGTGATTTTTTGACATATTAATTCATTGAAATAGCACATTCCAAATAACTGATTTGCAGAAATTTTTGCTAGTAGAAGAAAATGAATTTTGCGCTCTAATACTCATAATAGTCATGACACTTCCGGTCATTATCTTGGAAGGGCTGTTTTTCTAAACTTGATCTCAGAACAGGAGTACTTCAACAAGTGTTGTTCAACAGAACCTAGCTACCAAAATACATGTAGCAAATGTGCCATTACACAACACCACAAGTGGCCAAGTGCATTACACAATAACACAAACATTGAGAGTCATGTTGGACAAACAATATTCTGCAAAGCATTAAACATCACTGAACTTCAAGGAAGAAATTGAAAGTGAACCATTATAGAAAGGAGAGAGTCATTGTAATGTTATTCTGAGGGCCTCTGTTCACTGCATGCCGTGATGTTAAGGTGTCTGTTTTTCAGACAGAGGGGCTCCTACAGGCACCTAAGAGCCAAAAAACAGACTAACTGCACCTGCTGGCACAGTGCACATGACCACATAAACACATATTAAGACACACACAATCTGTAAACATGTACATACCCACAAATTATAGGGCATAACTCTATGTAAAGGTATGCGTACACACATGCATGCACTCAATTAAAAGCGCAGGTAACTCCAACCCTTTAATGTGTAAATCAATCTCTCTCCCACTTTGCCGTAGGTATGAAAGAGTGATTGATGCATGCAGGCCGGCTGGCGACCGCAGGTATTTGCGGTTTCTTTTGTTGTCAGAGCCCACTACAAAAGCCATTACGTTTTCCGCTAACAGCACTAGACGTATAACAAAGTACCTCTCACGTCCCGGGGGAGATTCACTGCCCCAAACTGCCGCTTCAACAATGGGAAGTTCTGTTGAAGTCTACAGCTGCTGGGAACAAGACTGGGTATAGGGCATCACTAAATGTTTTAGGTTTATCTATGTTACAAGTACTTTCTGTGGTATTTAAAGCACTAAATGGAGCTGTATAAACAATCTTAATTTTCAATATTTCTCATATTTTTTTTTAAACAGATGGCAATTTTTAGGAATGTATGTAGGGTGGCTAATTTAATGCCAGTACGTAGACTCCATTATACAATTTATTGAAAGGCACTTAATTGAACTATTCAAGAAATTAACATCAATTTAAGAAAATTAACAAATTACCTTTTTTAAACAACATTTACCCATAATTAATTGAAAATAAAGACACTTGGTAGAGTCAACATCTGTTGGTGAACACAGCTATTGTATTCTCAGAATGTCCAGATATAATCTGATTATTGACTCTGGCTGATATATTGCTCCTTCATTAGTTCAAATAAATGGCCTGAAACTTGTGATTGGCCAAAAATCAAGCCAATCACATAAATTAAAACAGTAATGTTATAATAGTCAGTGTTGACATTTTGAAGTGTTAACACATGAATGACTTTTTCTCTGCTGATTGAACTGCAGAACCATAAACACAAATATGATATTTACCCTAATTGACTGGAAGTGATTGATTGTAAGACAGTCAGTTTAGCAGTTGTGTGTTATATACTCCACCTGTGTATAGACCTACTGGCCAGCGTGAGGAGGTGTTCTAGAACCTCTTGACAGTCAAGAGACATTTAGATTTAGGCATTTGGCAAACACTTTTACAACTTACAATGTAAGAAAAACAAAGAAGTAATAAATTACAAGATGACAAAACATGTAGCCATACAAAGATACAATCTCCATATATATACATATATATATATTCTTTACATCAAGCCTTATCTCTAGTTAAAAACAAGAGGAATGACAGTAAGAACGTGCAGAACCAGTGAGAAATCACAACAGAAGATAAATACCAACTAAAGTTGCATTATTATTAACATGTTTTTTGAATGCTTTCAATGTTCTCATCCTAGTTTCCTTTCATCCACATGACCATTCCCTCATTTTACCTCCTGTCTGTCAATAACATTCCACCATCACTCCCCATCTAATCTTCCATCTCCCTGCATGTAAAACACATCTGGTTTAGCTCTGGCCCTCATGTTTCCCTCCCAATGCTTGTCTCAGCATAGCGAGGGGAGTTGACCAAAGACTTGTTTTCCTTCCTCAGACCCCCTTCTGTCTTTGCTGTTTTTACTTTGACAGACTAGGTAGCACACAGAGGTTTGTTGACATTCTTCAGACATATTTGGTTGATTATTGATTTTCACAGCACAAGGCGCTATTAAGGTCTCAAATAGGGCCATTTTATTAGTATGTTTTGCAAAGTTCTATGACCTTGATTACTTGGCACTTATATTTCAGATATTTTTACATTACATCACCATTCAGCCAATACCTTGGACACATGCTTGCACACAAACACACAAATTTTCGTAAAACAGGCTCACATTGATGACATCAGTTTGAATTTAGTCTTTAGACTTAAATGAGTATTTCCAAATGGATGTAGATGCTAAGCTTTAGAGCAAAGTAGCCACCTAAGGAAATTAACCTAGCTTGCTGCTTTTCTTCCCAGAATGCTTTGGTGGAGCAGCAGACTCACCATGGAAACCAGGCCATATTAAGAGCTGCTAGAAGCATCTTTAACAGCAGCACATTAAACATTAACAGTTGGCCAATAAAACAGCTTTTAGGAACACACACATCCTTAACTAAGCCAAACACAGTACAACAGACATAAATACATACAGACACATAAAAAAACAAGCATCCCTAAATGCAAACACACACACATACTTTCAGTGAGCCCAATTCCCGTCAGTTTGAGCATTGCTTAATGATAGGAATGGCAAACCAGGAGGGTAATTGATGGTTGGTTGAGTGTTTATGAGAAATTGCAATACGACCCTATTTTCTAAACAGGAAATCGCCTGCCTTTTTTATTTAGCAGGGCCGGGCTTCAAGTTAAAAGTGCATCAGTGTATGTATTGCATCTGTGAATGGAAATTAAGCAACATTCAGCCGTTTTTATTCAGACATGTGGCTGTGGGCAACTCTTGTTCAGCAGGTTGGTATTATTGTTTATTTCGGTTAATCAGACAGAATCACCATGTGGGCACATGTGTCATGGAGACAGACAGCTGAATTCACTCATTTCAGTATCATAACATTTTCTCATCAATGTTTTGGCGAATTTTGCCCCAGTTAGGAGAATAATCCAAGGTTTTGTCTGCTAAATGCTTGTCTGCATTAGTTTTGCTCTATAAAAGCCATACTGCTGGGGTTGGATAAAGAAGGGATTGGATACATTAGTAAAAGCATGAGAATCTATTGAATTTACACTACTAAACATTGACTGAGGTTATTTATGACATAATTTGCTCACAAGTAAAGAGCTTTAGATGCTCAGACAACCTTTTTCCTTCCTGAATAATTTGAATACAATATCCTTCTGAACTCAAAATAATACCTACTCCTTCATCTAAGGACTTCAGAGGATTCACTCAAGCTTCCACACTGCAAATCAACCTGGCCCTGTGCAAGCAGTGGACCAGCGGGCGGGCCAATCTGCATTCCCCAAGAGAAGTGCCCGGTTACCATGACACTTGAGCATCAAAAGAGCACTCGTCCACCTTACTGAGTGTGCTCTGATAAACTTTGCAAAAATTCAGAGCATTCTAATTTAGCTGAGTGTGTGCAAGGAATTGAGGGTTTATGTATATGTGTAAACTTGCGTGTCTCTTCGGGGCACATGAATTGCTCAACACCTGTTGCAATTTTAATTGGTAACATGTTCACACAGACCCAAGACTGTTATTGTAAGAAGGGTAGAGGGAAGCATGTTTAAAATCAAGGTGGTTATGAGAGCTAGACTATCTTATTGTATGAGGGCAAATACCTTATTGCCACAAGCCTGACACCGACATCACCAACAACATGTCAGCCTAAAAAACAGATGACACGCTATTTAAACAAGGATCGATAAATAAATAAGTAATAAGGATCTATTCAGCATGGAATGTTCTCTTGCCTCACAAACAGTTACTTCAGTTATTTCCAAGTATGTCAACAAAGAACACAGCAGCTACTCAGAATAAAAAAGAAACACACATGAAGTAAAACTGAAACTGCAGCGGGTGACAGGGAGTGATGCTAACCAACCTCATCCCTTTAAACTCAAGCCAAGTACTCATTACCACAACACAACAAAGTGAGAGAGAAACATCATTAACACAGGGGGAGACACACTTTGGTTAATGATGCTAATGTTTTTTTCTTTTGCCTCCGACACACCCAGAGGAAAAGAGCATGAGGTACAAGATAGAGCCCCAAACTCTTAAATATAAATATACTCTTAATATCACCATTACTTTCTTTTTCAACAAAGAAAAAGTTAAAGAAAGTGCTTAAACTTGTTGACTATCAACCTCAGGCAATCAAACTAAACTAAAAAGAGCCTTTTTGTTTCTGGTAGACAGAGATGTAATGTGTTTACACAATTAGCTGAAACCAGGTTCATTTTGTTTTATAATAGTTCATCAAATATGTCTAATAGAATCGTGGGATTTGTTTTTCCTAATACATCAGAGAAAGTCAAGGCACACTAGAGTATTTTGTATACATGAAAAGTCCCGCAGAACACAAATGAAAGAGAAAGTTAAGACTGAACAAGATTTAGAGAGAGAGCATTTCAGTATAGCGTTTATTAAAACAGCTGGTCCTCTGGAGCATAGTAATGATGAAACTAGACATTTCTCAGTCACTGTCACTGTGAGAGAGTTGTTCTGTGGATTCATTGAAATCTTCATAAAAATCTGAATAGCCCACAAACACACACACACATGGCACTCCAATGTGACTCATAAAGAAATCTGTGTTACATTAAAGCCACGACCACAAATTCTCAATAACCAAATGTTATGCTCTTGTTAAAATAGCACTAATACAGTCACTGACTTTGGAAAATAAAAGCTAGGGCAAGTGTGACCAACATTTACACAACCTAAACAGATTGTTTTCCTCTAGAGTTAAAAGGGAAAAATTGAAAAAAAAAAAATACATTAACCCACAAATAGGCGCAAATCATAAGGGTTTAGAACAGCATGATGGTGAGTGAATGAATACAACTTTCTTTTTGAAAAATTTTCAGCTATTCACCAAACTTTTGGTAACTCTTAACACTGTCCTATGAAATACAATATTACAGGCTGAGCACCTTAACAAAGCATTAGTCATTGAAGTCTGTGTTTTGGAGCATTCAGCTAAATTGTATGGTGTTGGAAAACAGTGGGTTGTCTGTTTTTAATGCAGTAATAAACAGAGAGATACATCGACATGCTGCTGGCACCACACATTTACACACATGGATTTTACATTATTCTCTGCCATCATTACCCAAACTGTGAAAAACAAAACACAGACAGCTAAAGAACGTGCACAGCAGATGTGAGCATGCTTTCCCACAGAATACCTTTTGCCAACTGCTGGGTTGTGTGCAGGTTTAGTCAATTTATTCAACTGATAAAAGAGACATACTATAAAATAGTATAATTTATAGCAAAAAGATTTGAACGAAGACAACTAAGCAGCATGAGGAAGGATTTGTGTAGTGCAGAGAGGGAAGAACTCCTCTTGGGGTATGGCGTTTGATCCACACATCTCCTTCCCCTTTCCAGTAAAAACGCCATCACAAACTCTGCTGAGTGTCTCAGAGCCAAACTCTTTACAGCTCTCATTTTCACACACACACACACTTCTTGTTCCAATGAACAGTGCATCAGTAACTGCCCAAAAAGTTTCACCTCCTACTTAATAATTCCAAGGCGAATGAAAAAGCAGATTGTTCAGGTCCTTGCTTCCAGTTTCCAGTGTGACAGATTAAAATGTTTCCTACATACTTTATTTAGGTGACTGACATGTGAAAAGAGTGTGTGAGGAAAAGGAAAGTGAATAAATATAATAATTTTTGGTATAGTTATTTTAAAAAACAAAAATCTGTCAATTATTCTCATGTCATTATTGACACAAATGACATTTTTATAGGTCAAAAAAGTATGTTTTTAAAAACTAGTCCATACAATGGCTGTATACCAGCAACCGGGGTCAAAACAACAGTTATATGTGAGAAATTTATACTTTAAAACTAAACTACCATAGCTCTCACACTGCTTTCCTACATGCACGTTTGGTGAAGATTTCACAGCCTAATTTTGGTCTTATCCAATTATATAGTATTGCATTGTGTATAAAAAGCATCATGAATATTCTCATGAATATTCATACTCTTTCTTTTGAGTTCCCCAGAGGAGAGACAGTCCTGATACAACATGAGGGTGACTAAATAATGACAGAATGTTTATTTTAGGATGAACTATTCCTTTTAGTGGAAAAGAAAAACACTGTGAAAGGGCCAGACAGGGTGTGAATTATAGAAACAGATAAAGTAAAATTTATGTAAACAGAATCAAAGAAACAGAAAGAGGGTGTTAAGACTGAGAGTATGAGGCAGAGTGTATAAATAAATCTCTGTACAGCATGTGTGTGTGTTGTGCTGATGGCTGCCCACCGTTCGTTATGTAAGTGATGGAAGGCGGATGGGATTGTAAGAATATGCTTGTTTTAGAGTGATAAACACTGCCACCATGCCCACATGTGTGTGACACATGGGGTCGGCAAAAGCTCAGGAGCTGCCCCATCCACGTCCTTCAACAGGCACAACTGCACCATCTGTCAGAGATTTGTACAGTTTAACATTCTTTATATATCAAAGCCTAAAGGACACTTAAAAACAAGAGAAACCAGAGAATCTCAACATTTCTTTGATACGTAAACTAGACTCAAGGTTATGCATTTGATAAAACAGACACTTAGTGTTTAGCACATAGCAACATTAGTGTTTTTTTATGTGAAAGGTGGTGTTTTGAGCTCTCACCTGACAAGGAAACAGGAAGAAACCCACAAAGACAGCCCAGCAAGTAAAATGGCACCACGTGTAACCAGACATAGATCCCTGCATGTGTGTATGGCAGAGATAGAGTGTTTACTTATTCCACAATATTTTATTATAATCTCTAAATGTCACTCATTTCATTTAAATACTAATCTAATTACTTCTTTAGTGGCCACCGAAACTACATGGACACTTTAGACCCTAAAAAAGAACACAATTGGAGTTTTGTGGTTTGTAATTCACACACCACCTGTATCTAAGCATAAGGTACTTTCGTGTTAAAGCCTATTGGCTATTTAAAAACATGCTGCTCCTCAGTATTGTCAAACTCACAACACAGGACACAAAACTGTGTCAAGCAATTTTATAAAGAATTTAAACATTTTGAATGATGCTGAACTTCTCAGGTTACATATGTAACCCTGGTTCCCTGAAGGGAACGAGACGCTGCGTCGAAACGCTATGGGAACGCCATCAGCTTTTATGCACTCTGATACTGGTGTCTAATCACAAATTGGGGGGCGTGTCATCACAGGCGGGGTGACGGCATGACCAAGAGACTATAAAACACACATGCAAAACGCTGTTTTTGCAGGGGGAACTGAGGTATGGCAGGAGACGCAGCGTCTCGTTCCCTTCACGGAAACAGGGCTACATACGTAACCTGAGACGTTCGCTTGCAAGAACTCGAGCTGCGTCGAAACGCTATGGGAACGAGATGCCCACTATCCATACTGAAGTGACCTCCCCCCTGCCGTCTGTGTTAGATTGCACAAGTTAGGGCAAGAGGACCGAAGAGCCAGGAGTGGCTTGAGTATCAAGGCCATAATGCCTAATGAAAGTTAAGGGAGTGGACCATCCCGCAGCGTCACAGATGTCCTGAATTGGGACACATGCATAGAAGGCCTAGGAGGCCGCCATACCCCAAGTAGAATGTGCCCTGGGTCCCTTAGGATGGGGGGGTACCAGAGGACTCATAAGCGATGCGAATCGCATCAGAAATCCAACGACTTAGAGTCTGCTTGGTAGCGGAAAAGCCGCGCTTAGGATACCCAAAGCAAACAAAAAGTTGGT
>JBAJNP010002212.1:0-50647 GCA_036877545.1 Yasuhikotakia modesta
ATATTAGGAAAAAGGATAAGTGTAAAAACGACACGTCGCACTTTTTATGGTCGTTGATAGGCTGGGGGTCACAGGTGTACAAACTCCCATCTCTCCGTGCGCGACCCTATCAGCGCCTCCTCGCTCCGTGAAGCTCTGGTTGCGCTCTCAGATCGTGGTGTAAATTATACAGAAATAAGTCTGAACATTGAAAAAACGAGAGCGCGACACCCCCTCCTCCTCCTCCTCCTCCTCCCACCCCGTCCAATTATGCTGAAAAGGCGGTGGAGAGCGAGAACAGGCGCACCTGACAGATGTTGACCATTTTTAAACCCTGTGCACTCTCACAAGTTCAAGAGACTCTCTAATTCACTTTGCAGTCGGGACATAACGGAGCAGAGCCACTTACGCTTCTGCAACACGGATCAACGCACCAGGATTTTGGCGCAGACGGGGTTTATAGTGACACCGCATTGATTCGTTTCCTTGCGCTTTATTCTGCATCTTCAATATCGACACGCTGAAATAAAGAGCTACAGATCTGAGGCTTGCAGCAATAGACATAACCAGTGCTCGTCGATTTTTATTTCAGGTTTTTTATTTTTATGATCGTTCTGTCATCGGCAAAAATGAAACAATTATGATGAATCTATTAAACTATAACATTAACTTTTTTTAGTTTAATATCACTGCAGTTCTTATACAGTATTTGTTAATATAGACATTAGTTAAAAATGTTCATTTACAGTTCAAGCACTGCGTTAAAAAAATTTTATTATAAAAAATTTTAAAACACATTTTGTATTTTAAATAAAACGCAAGGTAACTGCATTCATACAGCACGTCTATTAAATCTGTGACAAATACAGACACTTTTCATTCATTATTTGCTTTACATTCAAATGGCCAGTTTTGTCTTCAGGCTGTATTTGCCATTACAGTTTTAAAGCATTTAAAATAATACTTCACTCGAAGCATTGCGTTAAATTATCCGGAGTCTATTGTTAAACCAGTTGTATAATCCAACAAATAACGCATAATTGCATAATGGCAACGACGTTCCTCGGCGCGGATGGATGGCGTCATTAAGACATTAAGCGACGCAATATTTATTGTTCGCCTCGGTTAACAATTAATGGAGATATTCTGAGCAAGTGTTGTGTGAAATCTGAGCGACGTGTTCGCAACACCCCACAACGCCTCCTGTGCGCATGAGAAAAGTGGGCCCATATTCTGGACGCGTTGTTTTTTTTTTAGTTTCATCTGATTTCAGACTGACTGACACTTTATTTCTGTTTACTTAAGTTGTCTCGGGTTTTCAGTGAACATGCACGTCAGACTTTTTGAGGTTAAAGGCCAAAATAAGTGCAAATATAAGTTTTATACAACACGTTGAGAGGCATCTGTGGAGATAAACAAATAAAGCTGAGTTTAAGATGTGATGGTTTACTGTGATCCTCGTATGTTTGCGTTCAGTTAACACACGCTGTTTATTTCTGTTTAATCTGTTTAATGCATTTCTGTTTATTTAAAATGAATTATGGTTCAGTCAAAACAAGCCAGGGACACAAGCATGGTGTGAGTGGCTATGCTTACAAAACAAGCTTTGCAAACGTGCCCTAATTTAATGCTTTTGTGGATAATATTGTCGTTTTAGTGGTGGCATGTTTAAAATCTGGTTTATTTAACCTGTTTGTAATCGGTGGATTGTAAAGTTGTTTTTAATTCAGTGAAAAAAAATGCATTTATTACATAGATGGTATTTAAGTCACTGGTGTTAACTGGAGCAAAATAAACGCATTAAACTTGTTAGGTTACATTAATTGCACATTTTCGTTTAGTTTTGTTTCTCGTTCATCCGATGACAAAGGGACTCGCGGGGCACGCGCACTGGGCGTGCGCGACCTGTTTCTTAGCAACCAGCACAACAGCAAAACACCTGTGGACTCGGTTTATTTAAAGCGACTTTTAAACTTTTATAAAAATAGCAAACAAACTAGAAATTTGTATATAAATACACAAAAACGCATAAAACTGTTTAAATGCGGTTTATTAAAATGTTTAGATTTCAAAATACTGTGTAAAAATGTGTAGAAGCCGTCCTGTAAACCACATTTTTTATTCTGTGATCTTACATGTTATTTTCTGTGTATAAACTTATACTTATAAAATGTTGAATTAGTTTGTGTTTGAAGTTCAGGTTCTCTGTTCAAAAAGAGAAAACGTTCAGTAAATATTTGACCAGTCATTTGTTTGGCGGGTTTAGTGGTTATTTCAGTGAAGAACATCATTTGGAGATCATTTTCCCCAAATAACATTTGTCAACAATGTTTGGTGGCCAAATGTTTACCTTCCGCGCTCCGGATGAAAACCTTCACGCGAGCGCGCCTCGTGCTCGCTCTCGCCGGTGCGCGTCACCTGACCGTGAGCCGTATGCAAATCGGTCTCATCCTCCAACCCTATTGGCTCTCTCTCTCTCATTTATTCCCTGTCAAAGCGCATCATATGGCCGCTCTCCCACTAACTTTTCTACCCCGCAGCCGAAAGTAGCTCAAAGACAGTTTTGCCCTGGATGTGAAAATCAAGCCGAGAGGAAGTCAGAATAAAACCAGCTGTAAAGTTATCGTTTATAATCCTCCTGGATTGGATTTCGGTTCCGGTGGTCTCGTTCTGTTATTTTACGCGTGTGAACCGGGACGCCGAGGCTGTACTGAGTGAATGTTTCCGTGTATGAGCTGAGTAAGTCAAAACCAAGTGAATGTATAGCATGATGATGGAAACGGACTTGCATTCTCCGGGACCCCAGACTAACACGAACCCGGGGCACACGGGACCCAACGGCGCAAGCAAAGTTAACCAAGACCGCGTAAAGAGACCCATGAACGCCTTTATGGTTTGGTCTCGGGGTCAGCGCCGAAAGATGGCTCAGGAAAATCCCAAAATGCACAACTCTGAGATCAGCAAGCGCCTTGGAGCCGAGTGGAAAGTTATGTCCGAGGCGGAAAAGAGACCCTTCATTGACGAGGCGAAACGATTGCGCGCCATGCACATGAAGGAACACCCGGATTACAAGTACCGGCCCCGGAGGAAGACCAAGACGCTGCTCAAGAAAGACAAATACTCGCTGGCCGGTGGCCTGCTTGCTGGATCTGGGGGCGGAGGCGGTGTGGGTCTGGGTATGGGTGCACCAGGGGTCGGGCAGAGGTTAGACAGTCCGGTGGGTCACGGTGGTAGCACCGCGGCGAGCTACGCGCACATGAACGGATGGACCAACGGTACGTATTCGGGCCAGGTAGCTGCAGCCGCGGCCGCCGCTGCGATGATGCAGGAGGCTCAGCTCGCCTATCAGCACCCGGGCAGCGGAGCGCACCATCACCACGGGCACCACCATCATCCACACAACCCACAGCCCATGCACCGCTACGACATGACCGCTCTCCAGTACAGCCCCATCTCAAACTCTCAGAGCTACATGAGCGCTTCGCCTTCCGCCTATGGGGGAATATCCTACACGCAGCACCAGAGCTCCAGCGTCGCTTCATCAGGGGCCATCGGCGCGCTGGGGTCTCTGGTGAAGTCGGAACCAAGCGTTAGCCCCCCGGTTACGGCTCACTCTAGAGCCCCCTGTCCCGGTGATTTGCGGGAGATGATAAGCATGTATTTACCGGCGGCGGAGACGGGGGACCCGTCCGTTCAGAGCAGACTTCACGCGGTACCGCAGCACTATCAGAGTTCCACAACAAACGGAACCGTGCCACTGACACACATATGAAAAGATATAAAACTGGGCGTTCAGACTCAAATAACCAAATATTTACCTCTTTTAGAGCATAACTACCTTTTTGTACAGAATGTTTGTTCCTGTAAATTTGAAGGTGATCTTATTTAATTACAAAACTTAAACACTGAAGTTGGGCTGTCGTCTGAATACTGTCTTTATCTCAACTAAATGACACGACATGAGGTTCACACGTTTACTCATTGCGAAGGATTCATTCAGAGTTTCAGTGTGAAAGATGGTACTTATGTTAAAAGCAGAAGAGTGGGTGCTACGGTGTAAAATATAATCAAAATGCTTTGTTTTTAAAGTTTTCTAAGATTTTCTCTATCCCAGTTTGATTTGTCGACACGTGAGTTGCTGTATTTGATCTATTCCTTATTTGTTTGTTGCATTTCTTTCTTGTACATTGTAAAAAATAGTCCTGAGAAAATGGATTCACATTTGTAAATATGATTGGATTTTGAAACGGAAACGTTTTGCGTTGATGTGAGAATAAATTTCACAGTTTTTGCTCTGATTTTGGTATATTAGTTTTCATTTTGCTTGTTTATCCATAAGCACCGTAATAGCTTGTGATGATGTTTTATTCTCTTTATAAGCAATGAAATGATGATTTAGTGGCACGTGGGCTTTGGGACAAAATATCGTGAGAAAAAAAACAGCTAAATGTGAAATTTCCTGAACGCAGATTCATTTTAATAATACTAGATGTACAATAACTGTGTTCGGGCACCTGTGATATAATGACGGACAAATATAAAGACTTAGTTACCAGGTTGTCTGCAGAGATCATGAAATATGTGGATAGAAACAAAAAACAGGGTTTTTATGAAAAGTATATTTTAGCTAAAAAAATCTCTAATGAAGTAATAAGAGGGACTAAAATTAAATAGAGGTTTATTGTTTCGATTATTATTTAATCTATAATAATAATAAAAAAGTCACTGTGCTGCACAATTCTGCACAATTCATAAAGCAATTGTATTATTGTTATTGCGTTTACTTGCATTAGGATATATAATTTTTCAGAAATGAACTGCCGTATTTGTGAAGAATTAAACTTTAAACTAGTTGAGAATAAATAAATCTGACTGTTTATTGTTTCCAACCCTATTTAAGTTTTTATTTTACACAGCTGTCCTGCAAAACATGTCTCTGCTGATTATAAACTCTCCTCTTTATATCCTGTCTGAAGGTTGGCTGTGTATTTACAAATGAACAAACTTCAGATTGCTAAATATTTACTATTTGTTTGGTCACGGTTTCTGTTTATTAGCTTTGCAGTTTATGTTTTAAATGCACATATTTCTGATACACAAACATTAAAACCAGTTGATTGATAAAGAGAAAAGCTTTAGTTTCACACGTCACCATCGCCAGTCAGTCTTTAATAAAAACAACGATAAAGAAATAGACTAAACATGCTGGATACCGTTTAAGCAACTGTTGTGAGTTTAAGTAAAATAGTTAAGGCCACAAGTGTTGCACTAACCGCTTTATTTGAAGACCTTGGCGTTGTTGCTGTGTGTTTTTACATAGGATGGGCGGTCAAAGTTCAAGACCTCTTAAAACAAAGAGTGTCCGATGAAAAACGCAGAACAACAAATAGAGAGCAAACCGCATAACGCATCGTTGAACGGATCAACCCCCGTTTTTTCCCCGAGAGCCCCGAACTGTTCAGACATGAGCTTTAAATCCGCTACACTTCAATTAAATCCGTCTGGGGTCCCCGCGAGCCACTCTTGACTGCATTCACCGGATGTGGAATAATTACTTTTTAAGTCCCTCAATGGAATTACATATTTACTCTTTATTATTTACTGTTTTCCCCCTTCCGGCATTTTTTCTTTCACTAAAATTGACAACCTAATTTTCTTATAATTGAATCACCGATGGCCGTCAAGCAAACGCGCCCTCGGTGGGGTGTCAGCAGGATTAGATGAATGCGGAGTGTTTGTGTCGGGGCGAGAGGAGGATTAAACCGCCCTAAAAGCTGAACCCCCGGGTCAGCAACGAGTCACATTCATATTACAATGACACCCACCGGAAGAGTGACGTGACGCAGGAGATTTCCAGCAACAAGTGGCTGTATTCATGCAGCTCTTTCAGCCTCGTTTTATCCGCAGACGACCGTAAAAATATCAGCTGTAATGTTTACTATTAACTTTTCATTTTTTTCCTATAGGTTCTAGCTCGGACCAGCAAAACAGAGTCTAGAAACGACAAATAAACGACAAATAAAATAAAAACATCAACAATATGACGTTTATTTTAAATGGTCACCATGCCATTTAAAATGAACGTTTTTAGATGGATAACATATCAAGTTTTTTGTCAATAAAAACAGCTGAAGTTTTTCAGCTCTTAACCGACATTTAACGAGTTACTTAAACCATAACCTGCTATTTTTTCACGCCCATTCCTCCTCTATTTAAAACCCACTAAAATATAGGCTAAAATACAGCCTTTTATACTTTGTCCAAGGCGACATGAACAACATGCTGCTCTTAGCAACACGGATTTGCATGCAGACGCGCAAGCCCAGCACGGGCACCCGTCCAGCAGACTGGGTAACCTCACCCTATTTATTCACCCTCCCGATTTGCATTACCGTCAGAAGTAAACGCAAAACAAGGGAAACCTTAGCAGTACATACAGAAGCCAGAGACCCCTTCATCGTGTAGCCTAGACGCCGTGAGGAAATTGTAGAAATGAGCTTGTATTTTGTCATTTGGAAAACGCAGATCCTTGGCGCTCACTGTCCTAAATGTTTCTAATTAGCATCGGGTTTATCGTGGCCCTGCATATTTCCCTGCCTCCTCAGAAAAAGCGGGTTACTGTTCTGACACGGAAGATTACGGAGACAGATTGCAGGCAACGGATGTGCGGCGGCAGATTAGGGGGGAATAGAAACGGCAACCCGGCCAATAAATTCCTAGCGCGGGTCTTATCGTGCAATTACACGTTGACGTGTTGAACAATCTAGCGGTCTTTTCCCTAATCCACAAACCCTCCAAGAGAAGCGAGACGTTGTGTGCTGCCGTCGTCTCGGCACCAAGACGTGGTTAAACGTTTCTGAATAAAGCTTTATGAACTGCGCGCATTTTACGCGCACGTAATATTTTAGGTGGCAGCTTGAAAGAACTTCCCTCGTCTTGTAACAATCAATCAAAAGTACATTGTTTTTATCATCTGCTTTATCGGCTTATTCTACAATGCAATTTTGCTATTAAATCAATTGGACAAACAAGACTTTCTCTCTTTTCCCAGTTAGCAGCGTCCGCTGTGCGCGGTCCTGCTGGGAAGCGATTGTGAGAGACTCTGTTGGAATTTGGCACCGCGGCGGCTTTGGAACGGCGCCCCGCGCTGACTGTCATTCAGCGGCCTGCGCGACTCACTGTGCCGTTGGGAAGTGTCGCTCATCCGTGCACTCATTGGCCTTACAAAGCTGATTACAAGCATCAGCGAATTCCTGAAGGCAACGAGAGGCGATGCAGGTGCGCGGGAGAGGGAGGTTTCTGCCTGGAACACGCGTCCCAGAGATACTAAAGTACAAACTACAGGGAAACTTCCCTTAGTGCAACAGTTTATATAACTTATCATCTCTAAAACAACATTTTGGTCTGGTTGACGGATAACACGTCTAACTAACTACAGGGTCACTGCTAAAGTTTATAGGGTTAGAATAAAACCAGGGTTTATTGTTAAATATGAAATAAGCTTATATATAGTGTAAATGTTTTACGATATTTTAACTGATTAACCTTCAGATTCAACTATTGACGAATCTACTGTTAGTATATTCATATATGTATATTCATATTGTTTTCTTTCATATATTTACTGTCGTAAATACATCAGTGTCCCATGAAATCACAATAACATTTTCCATCTCTCTTCTTCATCCAGGGACAGTTTGTGATGTTGAAGGACTCTGGACCTGGATAGGGTCTCCCGTTGGTCTGACGCCGGCTGGGCCCGATCGTTCATCCATGCCAGCCTCCGTCCCGTTCCTCAATGGGAGATCCGTCACCTGAAGGCCTCAACCAGACTATTTGCACGGTCTATGCAAATGTCCCGGAGAAGCGAGACGACGGGGAACAGGGCCGTTAATTGTTCGCTGGAATCACAGCTTTCCTGCGCAGCTGCACCAGTTTCCCGGGATACTGTTTTGCATTCGCCGGCAGAGACCCAAAGAAACTCCTGATTCCTGATCATCTGAAGCGGTTTTCACAAAATGTAAAAACTGTTTATATTTATACAGGTGTTCTGTTGTACCTACCACAAACAAATGTTATGTGTACGTATTTTTCCTTTTCAGACAGAAAGATTAACTTTACAATGGAAAAAAAAACGCGTCATGGCGACCAGCCGTCGGTACGTGTGGAGCTGTCCAGGTGCTGAAATGAAACGTCTGAAAGGTGGGGCCACGCCATATATATCACTTTATGTATGTTGGTTGGTGTCTATAATATTAAATGTTATAATATTAAATGTTAATTTCTTAAGTGTGAGGACAGGTTGCCGTGACCTGTCTGACTCAGATGCTGTAAGCGTTGCTTAAACAACTCGCATCCTCAAACAGTCCCACACACTTAAATGAGAGCACGAGGTCATCATAGTCTCCCTCGTTTTCAGTTTGCTTAGATGTAAGCTTTCCATACAGTCTTGTTATGAATGTTTATTATTTTTAGTATAGGGTTAACAGACTGGCAAAATACAGCTTCTCTGTCTTCTCTCGCTCTCTCTCTCTCTCACCCACCCATCTACCATTTTCAGTTGACTGCAATTTGCAGTTGGCTGGTGGGTTTAACTCTCACCTCTCCTCTGGCTCTCGTCTTTGGTCAGTCGGAGCTGCCAAAAAATAAAAGGCTGTAAATTAGCCCCATTTATGACGCCTGCTGGGTAATTCAGTGATGGTTCCTGTGAGGTGCCAGTGGGTGAGGGCACAGAAAAACAGCCAGGACACTCTGTTGCCCCGTGGGGCAGTTCATTAGCACATAATGACCTCTTAATCAAAGTCTTCCTCTCTTGTAGTTGGGCGTGGGCACTGTTTGGTCCTGTCTGGGTTTGGTGTGTGAATGTTTCTTCTCTTGTTTCTGCAGGATGTAAACAAACCTCAGCATTTTCTTAACCATAATGCCATCATGTTATACATCTTCTAACATTACCTTCTCCAGACCTTCTCTACATTAACACACTCCTACTATGCAAAGTGAAGTTAATCTAAACTATTATGATGTAGCCGAAAAATAAAAGTTAATGTTACAGGCTGCTAACAAACTTTATATGTTCATGCTCTGCTATTTATTTTGGATAAATAATAATAATAGAGAAAATAGCTGAATTAAATGATGAAGTAATGAAGTAATGGATGATGGATGAAGTCATTTGGAGACACATGCTAGATTTGTTGTAGTTCCACTCCTAATGTTTTGGTAGATGGCTGAAAATCAATGTGTAAGTTTATATATATTACATTTATAAATATTAAGTTTATTAATATTACATTTAAAATAACTGTTGCTTTCTAACACTGCAAACGGTGTGGGCAAAGGTTTATGGCAGTGCAGATGTGTCTAAAAAGACTTTAAACTGTATTACTGTTGTTTTAATTGTACTTTCTGTGTCTTTCACAAAGTTTAAAGCCTTTTTATTCTCTTAAGCTCAAGCAACCGTAAGTCTGTGAGCGATGCATACAGAATCTGTACAGTTTATATCTGTGAGGCCTTGTGATTTCTGTGTGCTGTATTTATCTGACTGTAACACACAAGAGTCAAGAATCCTGTTACTGTAAATGGGTGTTTAATGGTTACAGCAGGTTTAGTTCTCCCTGATCTGGGGTCAAGACTTAATCTGGAACCCTTTGATTCTTTAAACTCCCAACCAGGGGTCTTGTGTTTCAGAGCCGTGGAACAATATCTTTGCTGCGTGACACAATGAACTTGACAGACCACCAGATTTTCCTGTTGAGGGTACGGTTAGGGTTACGCTGCTCTTATTATGCCGTCTGAAAGAAAACGGGTAACATAGTCTGAGGTGAAGTGGAGACCACCGACTGCACCCTGTATTCATGCCTAGCCTGACTACCTGAAACTCAGATAATTGTTGCAGCTCTATTTCAGACACTGTTTACCCCTTCAGAAATAATCATGTGCTCAATCTGCCCTCACCTGGGGCAAAAAAAGAGCACGGAGCACATCTTTGTCACCTTTGACACTGATATACAGTTTGTTCTAAGTGGTCGGTGTTTTATTTTAATGCTTTCTAATAGTCCTGCCATGCCTAAAACTGCACAAAGCAGCCACTAGCCTCATATAATGATAGCTTCAGTCGCTAGAATAACTGATAACTGTACAATTTACAGACAATCAGCCATTTGCCATTGGACTGTGTTGTTAAAGTATGTTTTATCTGATCAGAAAATCAAAAAGCAGAAATAGAGGGAGGCGTGGAGGAGAAAGAAAAGCCCTTTCCAGCTCACGGGGAGAGCAGCCCTCTTATATTCTTGATCATTGTGCCTTTATTTGACTGTAACTATTTTCAGACCTCCTGCTTGCATGGTTTGCCTATAGTGCAAGTCCTGCCACAATAGCATCCCGCCGCGCGGCTCCGGCCGCCTCAGTGCTTTCAGGCAGAGCGGAGCCTTGCTGCCGTGGTGATTCATTATTCCGTTGCCCCCGGTGACCGGGAACAGGCCAAGCCCCCTCCTGCCAAATAGACCACTAAGTGGCAAGAGACGAAATGAGTGACATTTCCTAAAAGTTTTGACCTTTGTTTTCCTATTGAGTGAGCTGGAACGTTGAAGAGAAAGTGGAACACACACACACACACACTTTTTAGGCACATAAATAGTTTTTGAAGCACATTTGTCGCTGCCGTTTGTCATAATTGTGGATGAAACTCACCTGCATGTTTTGAGACCAAGACTCTTATCCAGCTATGATATGGGCCTGCATACAAGAAATACATGCTTGAATCGTGAAACCTGACAGGAACACGTCTGGGTGATACTTCATCCCAAAATCTCAAAGGGTTTAGTTTGTTTATAGAAAATAAATCTTGTCAAAGCGTTTTGCATTGTGACAAACGTTTACCATAATGTAAAAAGAGTTGGAGGTAGGAACAGTGCCTCTATCCTAATGCTAGCAAATAAAACTAACAGTCATCTTCATGCAATCCTATCTTTTCTTTTCACTTTGTGTTTAAACGTGACCCCGCGTGAGGAATTGAATAACTTGCAAAACTGACATAAATGCTGAATACATACAAGAGTCGCGGATAATCCGCTTTACAAACGCCAGGTAGATGGAAGTCATTTAAATGCATATTTGACACGTGCTATTGTTCCTGAACCCTCGCTGCGGTGGGTTCGCACCTGCGTGCTGGAGGGTCCAGATTTGCGGCGCGTTATAAATGCGCTGATCTCGCTCGCGCCGCGCCGCGACGCTGCGTGCGTCTCGAATCTGAACCGCGGTCGCCACTTTAAGCCGCTGACTCCAGACCTCGATAATTAACATGCTGACTGCCCACCGAAGCCCCAGAAATCAGCCCTGCTACGGACGCTACGACCCTGTCGCCGCCGGGCGCATACAGCCGCGTCCCCGCCGCGCTCGGACCTGCGCTAATTGGGGACTAATTGAACTCTGCGTGACGCAGCGTGACGCTCTCCGCAATCAACATGCGCCTCAGACTGTGGAAGATCTGAAACATTTCCTATTACTTTTATACGGCTATGTGTTATTCTGTTCTTTCTCTTTCTTACTTTCTTACGTTAAACTTCAAACTTTTGCATCTGGTTGGATGATCTCACTGCAAAGTTATACAGCTCACTGTTCAGCTCTAATGTTTAAAATATCAACATCTGGAGTTACAGTAACTCCATCACAAAACCATCTACATTACCTGTAAATGTTCTCTACTCTGTATTGGTGACATTTTAGACACTGATGGACTTTTTTAAAAAAATACTTTAAATATATATTTTTATACTTTTTATATATTTCACCAGTCCAGAATACAGAAAGTAACAATGAGAACTAACTGTAAGAGCTTGGGATGATTTCAATTCACAGCAAAAACAATGAGCTAAACATCAAGTCTTGTGCGACATCCGCCACGTACATTCAGTGAGAGACTCTGATTCCGGCCAATCAGATCAGAGCAATCAGTCTCCAAAACCCCTGCTCTATTCGGCCGGGGCTCATTTCATACCTTTTAACCTCTCCTCGCTCCCCAGGCTTGGCTTTTAGTATGACAGACAAAGTATGTAGGCAGTATGTAATGGAGTGTGCTCAGCAGGGAGCCGGCTGCTTTTGGGACTGAGTCGGGCCTAATGTCAGAAAAACAGGAATATGCAGGGAGGCGCTGATACGCAGGTACTCCATTCTGAGGCGGGAGGAAACCTCAGGTGTCCTCTTAAAAACCACAAATTGTTCTGCTGTATCCGTTTGAGCAGCTTCTGTCACTCTCTCTCTTTCGCTCACTCTTTCTCTCTCCTTCTTTGTTCTCCCTCCATAACTGTCCAGCATCTTACATTAAAGTTATTCATTCTGTCTTTTATGGAAGTCTGGGATACAGGAAAGCCTTGTTTGTTAAATGTGTTAAACATCTTAAGCAATGAACTGTTTGACTTCCTAAAACAAATAACGTTTCTGTGATTTCTGAGTGTTTTTTTTTGTTGACTGGTTTATATACGACACACTCGTTTTACTTAGACAAGGACTGACAAACTGAAGGCCGTTTGGTTGCATTTCAGCTGTGTTTTTACAGTGAAAAGTAACAATAAATAGCTTGTTTTGGTTATATATTTGTAATTCACGAACGCATTGCAGCGTCCCAACCTGTAACTGACAGAAATAACCTTGTCCTGAGAATAAAATAAAATGATTTCACAAAAATGATCCTAGTTTAATACTGAAGTAGATATTGGAAACCAAAAAAATGCTATTGGGCTTCAAAATAGATACTGAAATGTAGTACTTGTAACTAGTACTCTAATGAACTACTGAAACTGTTGCTTACTAAACTCTATTCTAACTCTATTTTCTTTGCTTGTTCTCAGGTCAGGATCCTTTAAGAAAGACCTTCAAAAACCTGGACTGATATAATTATCATCTACCTGCAAAGCGCTACGTGAACACCCCCCATCTCAGCTTAATGGAAACGGACTAAAACCAGTAGGACGAGACCGGCGGCCCTCATGTAAAAAAACACGAGCTCAATGGCTTTCAGAATCAGATTTCAACAACTCAAGTGATTGGCCTGCTAATAAAAACGCAATTTTTCATGCCTTCAATGCATGAATGTGTAGAGAAGTGTATGTTAATTTGTATTAGTCTGTAATCTGTAATGCAGTAACACTGCCCCCTTTTGAGTAGAGAGGCCCTTGATCTATGCCTTAAATAATCCATGACTTCCATGTGTGTGTGTGTGTGTGTGTGTGTGTGTGTGTGTGTGTGTGTGTGTTATAGTTTCTGTAAGAGAAATTTAACACACGCATATCTAATGGAAACATTCAATTCCAAACGAACAGTGTCTGTTGTTTGCTGCTGTAAATATTATTTCACAATTAAATGTAGAGAAAACCAACAAAACTTTAAAATGCTGTTAGCATTTTATTATAAACCTTAGCAAGAAAAATAAATTAGTGACTGTATCTCAATTTAAAATGTGTCTATATTGCAGTGGACATTAAAGCTACTTTGCAAAGCCTGTGTTTCCCTGTTAGTTGTGTTTACCCAATGAGAGGACAGGAACTCTGACAGATGACATGTGATGCCAACTATTGGGTGAGTATACAGTTATTAAGTCATCAGTTATGATTATTAAAACTTCCTTAAATCATCTTATTTTTTTGATATATCAAAGACTACTGATTTCCAAAATATGAGACTAAAATTAGTGTAACAAAATATCTTGAATTTAAATCATTCATCTCCATCTTCACAGAATTCCCAGAAGTTTTCCCAGAAGTCTTGGAAGACTGCCAGGAGATGTCAATCATCTGTAAACCAATATGACGTGAGAATGGGAGGGTTCCCGGGATCACGTTCCGGTTGGTTAGGGATCTATGGATCTGCACGGCTCCAGCAGCCTCAGCGCTAACAGAAGTCAAACATCAACAGTCTCACGTTAACCTGCCCCTGATGGAGGCGATAAAACCTTTCAGGGGGGCAATAATGAGAAGGTCTGAGACTCTGAGCGCTGGCGTTTTTCTGTCCCACCTTTGTTGACGGATCCGACCAATAGAAAGTGTTGTCGTCTTTCTTTGATCATTTTAGACACACAGAGTCAATGCACAGTCCCAAAACATCAGTCAAAACGTATCTTAAACACTGACATCATGAATTATGAATAGCCAATTACAGCAGTCATGGAAACGTTCTGTCGGCAGGTTAGCCAGCACCTCGCTGAAGTCTTTTGAGTCTGAGCGTATCAGATGTGATGTGATGTAGCTCTCAGGAGGTACTTGAAGAGTGAGAGTCTTTGGAAGATCAGAGATACAACTGATCCTATAATAATCCCATAATAATCCTGCTGTGAGCCGCTACTTAATCATCCAGTTTGTAATGTGATATGGATTAGGCCATTAGCTATTAGCATGAACGCTACACAGAGAGATGCAAACACAACCATAACGGCCTGAAACTCACTCACACACTCTTTCTCAAATGCTCGTGTCTCTACCAAATGTCTCCAAATGTTGTCATTTTAAATAATAAAACTGGGATACATAAAGTGTGTTGAAGTTGGTTGATTAAAATTGAGGTTTTGATGGCTGATATTAAAAAATTGGTGAGTGCCTATATATTCACAAAGTAATTCACTAAATACATAAAATGGAATATATAAAACTGTTGAAATAAAATTAGCAGTGTTGTTTACTGAAATATGACTGTCAATAGATTTTGGAATCATAAATATCTATTAGCCACTATTTGCAAAATAACCAATTTATTTATTAGCCTGGCTAGTTTAATTTATCTCTAGTTAACAGACACTGATCACTATATCCACACACATCTCACCAATTTGGCTCTGATACGTTTAAACAGCCAAAAAACTTCCACGGTGTGGAAAAACATTCTCCTCACCTTAAACCAGCGCTGAAGATCTTTTGGGGCCTTCAGAAAAGTTCTGCCTTATTATGTGTTGCAGTGAGATCACAGATCAATGAAGATCTCTGTGAGAAAAGGAGAGTTTGTGTCCTAATGACTTTGGCCTACGGCGACCTCCGGTTAAAAAGCTCAAATACATTCTGAGCTCTTTACAAATTGTGAATATTGTGTTGATGAATCGAGTTTGTCTTTGAGCAAACCTGGTCGATAGCACGCTGTACTGCGGTCTGAATGCTGCTTCAAGGCTACGGTCCCTTTGCAAATGAGAAGAAGACGTTGATTGGGTCAATACACGCAGAAGTTTTCATGAACGCGTCAGAAATGTGTGCGTGAGACGGTACTTATTTTCACATAAAGAGAAACCTCAGCCTTGTGCGATCTCAGATGCTTCATTCCTTTGAATCCAATCAGAGATACTTGTGAACAAAGAACTGTCACCTATTTTGTGCAATACTAGAATTCTGCAATAAAACGTCTTTCAGAAGACGTCCTTGTGTCGTTCAGACAAAAAACAAACAGAAGAATTTGCGAGCTGAGCAGACGTGGTACAGAAGATTTGCTTGGGCTGCGCTCGCTGCTGTGAAAACTGCACCAGTTTGCATTTATTTGTTAATAAACTCTGAGTAAACAAATGAAGTCAATGTAAATGAAATATCTTTGCTTGTGGTTTTAATCACTGTAAATGTTATTCTCTCGTGCTCAAGTCATGCCACAAGCAACATCTGACAGTCATATGGGATTTTCAAGAAGCCACGAGTGTTGTGCTGTTTACCAGGGAATTAAAAGCACTAATCGCACACAATTAGCCACGCTAGCTCCACGTTCTCCAAGTGGCCTCTCACGTTCTTCAGAAGTGTGAGGTTAGAGAGGAAAGAATGTTGTCATCTTTTGATTAGCGTTCAGTAAAAGCAGCCGCTCGCTGCAGTTTTGTCCCGCAGCAAAGCCGCCACAAAAGATCTGCTGGATGTTGTCAGACGTTGCCAAGACCACCAGACCAGGTGCAGATTTTAGCGAGAGGGCCGCACCCTCGCAGGGCAAACATCCACCCTCATCACCTGTTTCTTTGTGTGACACCAGCTGAGCGTGCAGAACCCACAGCTGCCTCCAACCCAAATCCCCTGCTTGTGTTTGTTTTCCCTTCAAAACCAACAAGTCACCTGTTAGTCAGACTGTTTGCCTCGGGCTTGTTTGTAACTGAAACCATTATATGAGCAGCAATAATGCCTTCAACACAATAACAGGTACTTTATATTTTAGCCGATCAAATTAGCTGATTTTAATGTGCAGAAACTGAGAAGCTCAGTCACGGTTAGCAAATGAAGTGATTAGCGACTGGAACTAGGAGTGGGCAGAAAATAATCACCCCTGCTGTTCTGCCCAGGTTTGGGCTCGTTGAACCGACTTTATTGCCCGTGTAAAAACGTCGACCCAAAAAGGTTCCAGAAAACCGGGCCGGGCCCAATCCAGCACCAATCCAGCACCGCGTTGAAAGACGGACGGAAGAAAAGCGACACCGTACAATGAGTCGCTGGCGCGGATGAAGGATTTCACCGTCTAATTAGACGCGGCCTGTTTCCAGAGCGACACACGGCCCAGCAGGCCTGCTGAGACCGGGCCGCGCTCGGCGCTGTGGGTAGCCGCATTCAGACCCGTGTCTGATTAGCGTATTGTTCCCGTGTTTATTATCAGAACTGTTAATTACTTGTACAAATGATCGTTAATAATGAATTTCAATTGGACGCTGTTTAACTCGTATTAGGGTTAAATGCGTAAAATCGAAGGTGCAACATTTTTGGAAAGCTTTGTTTTATCCGTAATTGGAGGACAGGTTATTACCCAACAAACACAAGGAGAACCACGTTTTTGATGGATATTAATTTGCATGCAATTATTTTTTGTCTTAATTTCTTAATTAATTGTATTTAATTATTTCACTGAGGTTTTCCTGGAACATAAAAATCTCTGCTGCCATTTGCACGGACACGTCCGTGTTAATACATCAATATATATAACAGATATTCAGATTCTTTAAGACCAAACCCAGACGATTACTGTGAAAATAAATAGTTTGGCCGTTTTAAACATCGATGAACATGTTTTAGCATCATTCAATGGTCTTTGTTCCAGCACTTCTGAGCAAGAAAGATATTGCTTGAATTTGTTTTGTAAAATAATTGTTAGGTTTCTTGTCTTACTGTCAGATTTGAACAGAAATACAGCGCCCTCCTCTGGCAATACATGGAACTGCGCTGCGTTCCAGTGAGAGACAAACGTTCAACCATTTATCAGATGAATGTGAAGTTTTAAGGCGTTTTATACGCAGATCTGGATCTTTACCAGGTGAGTATAAAGAAAACTAGCAACAGTTATTTCTATGCAAAACCAGCAGTCTCAAAAAATAGCTTAAAAATAACTATTAAGTGCATGAACATATTTTAACATTAATAACTGTTAAGTGCATAAACATATTTTAACCTTTAAAAGAGACTATGTATAAAACCTGTGTGTCCAGTGATACACAAACCTTTGTCATTTTAATATCTCCACACTGGGTTTAATTTTCTACATTGGCCTTTAAAATCCACTTACATGTTTCGGCTCTTTACTAAGATCAAAATAAAAAAGCAATTTATTTCTTTGGCTTTTCAATCTTCTAATGTCTGTTCATGCAAATAGTGGCTTTCAACTCAAGCTGCTTTCCAGCCAGGCTCTTAAAAATGATGTCTGTATAATCCTATGATACAGTTTAGCATAAAACATGCACGTGTTGCCCTTTTCCCTTCATCTGAGGAGAAACTAGTCAAAACACTTCAAGACACCAAACGAAGCGTTTCTGGTGAAGACAAGAAAAGTTTGGGGTCCGTGAACTGACCTCAAAATGCAAAAAACTGCATAAATTAATAGTATTTTTCATTTTCATTCATTCTTCTAAACGTTTGCTGTTTGTATGTATATAATAGTTTCTTAAAGTCACCTATAATGACACTGTAGATAGACAGTGTGTCACATACATTAGTGTTTTACATAGTACTAATATTCATTGTTGCCAGAGGGATCAAACACACAATAAAACTGTAAATTATTTACATTTAGCATTTTAATTCTATTATTGTTATTATAATTTAGTGTCAACATTCAGATGATTATAAAATTCATAGTATTTCTAAACAAAATAAACAAACACTCGTTTCTGTAGACGTAACATTTACGCGTATCGAGGCGCTTTATAGCCGCATCGGTGCAGCTGCAAACTGAGTCTGCGGCAGGAACACAAGCAAAAGACATTTAGGTGCAATTTGCTATATTTAATATGAGGTTAAGAGGAGACCGTCTGTCAGCCCCTTCACTCGTCCTTTCTTCTCTCTCTCTCCCTCTGATCCGCATCCAGTGCCGGAGGTCAGCGCTGGAGGCGACGGCGGGTCACGGCGGTGCCGCCGGGTCAGATTCTGCGCCCTTGTTTGACGCGGACCGGGTGAGTTCAGTGGCCTGTTCTGTGTAACGTGACACACTTACACAACCTTTGAATTTAATTCATCCTTAATGCAGAAATTTACCAAATCCTTTATTCTGTAGCATTGATGCTAAAATGATGCAGGATATTACAGGCAGATATGATTTAAATATTCGTACAGTTTGGTGTTTTCAAGCCCTTCAGTAATAAACGGCGCTCAAAACTATTGAAACTTAGTCAATATTACAGCAAACTTTTGCACGTCTAGAGAGAGAGAGAGAGAGAGAGACAAGAGTTAAATGGCTCATAAGAAAATCTCAGCAAATAACAGCAATTTCAGATCTAATAGACAGATTTCACAAGTCAGTGAACACACACACACACACACACACACACACACACACTCCATTAAACATTGTAAATCATGATGTGGTCAGAGTTTAAACAGCCTCAATAACTCTTCAGCTGTGCTGGTTCACTTATTGATAAAAGGCCAGTGATATGATATTTTGTGACCTTTCTGTGTTGAACATTGTATGATAGAAAAACTATAAACTCTTATCACTAATAATATTAAGAAACGACTTCATTACAAACACATCTTCCAAAACAATCAAGACTTCATTGCTGGATGGTTTCTATAAGGTAAATAAACAAAGATTATAACTTATGAATGTCTATATATTTCATAAAAATATATCATAATGACCTACTTTATGAGAGACATTATATTTAAGCTGTAACTAAAGCAACATTTTGGAAGTTGTTTTAAAATAAATGCATGAAACCATCTTCATTTTAATATTGTTCTAATGGTTAAGACAGTTTCTATGGCAACATAGTCACACCTCAGGCACAAAATGTACATCAGCAACTATTCCTTAAAATTAAACTTGAGAGGTAATGTGTGTGTGTGTGTGTGTGTGTGTGTGAACATACATACACACACAGAAAGACAGACACACATTATAAGAACAGAAACAGGTTATATAGCTGTTGAGTTGAGTTTAGTTGAAAGTAGCTTTAATATTAGTTTGCTGCCATCTTTTGGTCATACAATGTAACTACAGTCTGTGTCCTTCACTTCAGTCAGTGTCTGTGACATCTACCAAAATTCTTTCTTAATGTGAGCAGCTGCTTTAATGTAATAGTGTTTCTGTCTATGTAACATTTAATCTGTTTATGTAACAACAGAAGTAAAAAAAGCACAAAGCTGTCAAAAACATTTACATTTCATTCTTTATTACAAGCAAATGTTCTTTTTTTGCTGTTAATAGCTACCGAAAAACGGGCAAAAATTCACGTATCTACAGATATCAACCTTTTAAAAACTTTATACAAAAGGAGCCCAAACTGTACATGAATATTACTACATATATGCTGTAAAGTGTACAGTAGAATACATATATTATATATATATATAATAAAATAATAAATTTATAAGCAACATCACACATTGTGCAGATGGAACAACAAAAAGCAATACATATTATGTTACTCTACATAGGCTGGCAGATTTAAGCAACTCTAGTTGCAATAAAGCCTTCAATTATAACAGTAGACATCTAATCGAATATTTGGTCTCCTCTGCTTTTAAAACAAAGACTTTAAACTTGTGTTTCCAGTGTCACTGACGCCGTAAAATCTTCCTCCGACAGGTTTAAAATCACCCAACAATAAACAAACCGTACAACTATTTTCTTTGACCTTTAGCTTCATCGCGGTTGATTTTCTCATTCTGTTTGGTTGTTTGAAAACTGTAACAGTAACATTCTGGTTTGTAACAATAAGTGTTTCTCTTTATCTTCTGTATACAAAAGTAGCAAAAGACATTTTCACAAGATATACAAAATAGCTATTTTATACATACAGCCAAAAGACAGAAAACAGCGTTTCTGAACGAACTCTTGAGGCAGACAGCGTTCCGTAAAGAAATCCTTCTAAACTAGAAAAAAGGTTCAACTCAAAATAACAGTTTGTCAGAAACAAGAAAATAACACATTTGTGGAGGGGACATTTGATCTGGAACAACCGTCTGCGGTTGTGTGTAGTTGTCATTCGCGGCGCCCAATTCAAGCTACGCAATTTTGTATAGTGCACAAAAGTGGCTTTTTTCATTTTCTGTTACATTCAGGAAGCCACAGACCTGTTAAGCGACAGTGATAGTGAACAAAGATAAGAAATACAGTAGAACGCAAAACAAAATTATAAATATAACAGACTGAAATGGATAAATCATAAAATAAAACTCTTTAGATTTTGCTGGACTAGTTGAACGTAACTCGACGTGGTTAAATCTACATAGAAGCACATTCATGTTTAGTTTCAGATTGGCCAGCATTGATTAGTACATGTATCATAGATGTGCAACATTATGAGGGACAGTTATACAACACTTTATAAAGCTCAATGATTGGTCCATGACTATGACATCACAAACATGCGAGTTTCAGACCTCTGTAATTGATAAAAACAGTGATGTTGTGAGTTTGTGAATTACAGACAGATCTTACATTCGTATGAGTACAGTAATACACTTTTGGACCAGAAATAACGTTGAGTTAAAATGTCAGCTTGTTACATCATTCATTTATCCGCTCTGCCTTCGTAAACCTTAACAAACCTTTGCAAACCGTAAATCTTAATATTTACTCGTCGATACATTTTATGATTAGATGTGATGTGTGCATGAAGAGACATTCTGTTGATACGACGGCGGCTGTAACTACATAAATTAACATGAAATCAATCTCTTTAAGCCAAAACATCAAAAATGACCCACACTGTAACTGTACCCACAACATTATTCTTTAACATGCATGTGCATGCTGCAGTTTCCCAGAATTCATTGCTTCACTGAACTGAACGCATGCTTATCCACTGAGGTTAAAACACACCAGAAGGCACCTACCCACAAAAAGCTTAGAGTACCTAACAAAATATATTCATAGTTTTTGACATCTCCTAATCTCTCTTTTTTTCTCTCCCTCATTGTGACTCTAACTCTACCATGGATGATGGTTAAAATGGTGAAAATGATGGACTGAATGAAGGAAACTCATGCAGAGAAAAGAGGTGGAGATGAGGAGTTGAAATGAGGCGGCTCCGGGAAAGCAACGCTGAGCGGAAAACAAGAGACAAAGAAAAACAGGCATGGAATGTGAAGGACAGCGGAGAGTCAGGCAGACAAACACCTGAGTGTGTATGATGATCACATACTGTTTATTAGTTTGGTTCAGTTCCGTGTCGGTTTTATCTGCAACCTGAAATTCACAAGACTGTTTTCACTCTAGATTTGAATCCGGATTAACTTCAAACGAGTGTGAATTCATTTACAGGACTGAGAACTGAATCAAACCGCAACTCTTTTGACATAATGAGAATGTTGAGAATGTTATATATTATTTAACAGTAAGTCATCAGCTATGAGGCACGTTTTCAGAAATTTATTTAGAAGATCTGATCGTCTGCGTCCTGCACACCAGAAAGGAGACGTTTCTCCAAACAAAGAGCTCAGGACACGGATAGGCCATCTGTGATACTGACCTTGCTTAGGCTGTTAGTTTAATGAGTTGTTTGTGAACAGTAGCGCAGGCTAATTGCGTCTGACTTCATCAGATGATAATGAATTAATAATGTGCTGAAGGAAATGATACTAACAGCTCAGCACAGGGCTCAGAGAACTACAATAATATAGGCAACATGCTCTGGGAACAGTCAGGATATTATAATCACAAAGGCAATGAAAATTTCATCATCTGACAATTTTGTCAGCTAGTACGTGAGTTTTTTTGGGAGCCCTGGGCTGAGCTGCCGGCCCTGGAAGATGCTGAAATCTAGCGTACGTCTGTTTTCACACACAGCTGGTGCAACGTTAACTTAAGGCAGTGTGGTGGGTTTTTTCTACTAATGCCAAACTTTTCATCTACGGTTTCTCTGTCAGCGTAAGGCAACAAGCGCACATTAATATTTTGCTTTGTTTACAACCTTTGGTTCCAAACTCTGGTGTAAAGGATGGGAGACACTGTAGCATTAAGGCAGAACAGTTACGCTAAGGTCGCTAGCTATGCTAACGTAGCTTTAGCATCCCATTTCTGGTTCTACACTAAAAAACTAAATGAATATTCAGTAGGGGTTGTGGTTTTTTAAAGCAAATCGTCAAGCAGCAAGGACGGTAACTGGCTGTCAAGACAACAACATTGTTGAACTTTGGAAAAGTAATTTGTTATTTCTTCAATTCTTAAAGTTAAAGGGTGAAAATCATGACAGTCCAGTTACAGTTTGTCTTCTTGTAGTTGTTCTAAGAGGCCTGCATGCACGCTCACAACACACACACACACGACACACACACCTATGTCTAACAACAGAATTTGGGCCAAATTTAGCCACTTACAATGCATTCGGACAAAGATAACTGCAGGCTATGGCGTGTTCCTGGACAACAGGTTTGCGCAAAAACAACACCAGTTTGTTCTATAAAAAAGGAGAACGAGGAAAAGAGAAGCGGCAGAAAAAAGGATAGGGAGACAACAGAAAAAAACAAAACAGGACGGTTAGTTTTAAGAGCATCCAAGGCCATTTTAACTGTCATCCACTAATATTTCATGATAGAGACTGTGTGTGTTTGAGAGGGAAGGTTTATGCTACTAGCGCCCAGTGAAGTTGTTTCAAGTAATTTCTCACATGAAGGATAACAAGAGGAAGTGAGCGGACTAACACACACAAGCCACAGTGTACAGGGGACACACACTCATGTACAACAAACACACACTACGTCAAGAAATCAAGGTAAATTAGTCCCCGAGGCTGCTTAGCGCTGTACGCCAGACTCGCACGATACAACCAATCCCGGTTGACCTTCTTATAGCGCTAACACACAGCATAACCGCTGCCCATGTGTCGCCCTAACGTTTCAGTGGTGTTTGCATTAGGTTGTAACCATGGTAACAAGTCAAGATTGTTGTAGAATTAGTCTAAAGTCTAACTCTGGGATGAAACAGTTCTAAAATGTGTCACACGGAGGTTTCAGGCCCTGGTGCGCTGTAGGCGTAAGCTGCCCCGGACAGTCTCGGGTTTTCCCCGATACGCATGAAGGAGCTAAACGTGCAGTAGTCACGTCTGCCCCCCCAGTAGGTACACATCAGTTTTTTGGGAGGGGAGGAGTCAGACCTGCGGTGGGCGTGGTTCTGCCTCTCGTTGACACGCCTGTCGTGTTTCCGCGCAGGTGGGCCGTGGAGGGAGGAGAGGGGGGTGAACTCTGACAGGTGGCCCTTGTACAGCTTAGCATTCTGGAGGAAAAGTGATACAAAGAAAAACGGATTCATTTTCAGACTGTCTCGTGACAGGCAGACATTTTACAATAACATCACAAATACAGCAGAAACAACACAAATCTAAAGCCTCAGCGAAGAAGCTGTGCAAAAAAAAAAATCACAAAATATAACAATACACAAAAGTCCATCACATGCATTTGCAAAAGAATGTTAAGCCAGAAATCACACAATAGAAAATGTGATAACTGTGATAGAATTGTGATAGACTTGCAGATATTTTGTGAATGTAATGTTGGTGCAAATATTCAAACATTAAATATATTACATGCTGTATAGTAGCTGAAATCTCATGAAAACTTTTCATTACGAGTTTTGTGATATAAATATTTATACTGATTTTGGGGCTAAATATGATTTCTGTTGCTGCACAGTTTTCATGAGGTTCACCCACAAATAAAAGTGCTTATATGCATCTTTTAGGACTGTAATTTTAACACATAACAACTTTTTTACTTACTCAGACCTGAAGGAAAGATTTAGAAAAAACAAGAGCCTCATGTGTTTTAGTGACTGTCTTTGTGTTTACTGTCCTTGTGTTAGCTGCACGGTAGACACCCCAAACACCCCAAAAACACTCAAACACACACCCCTTATTCTGAAACATCCAAACCAAACCAGTTCTACAGCCCCACACGAGTGAGAGGCTTTACTCCAGTGTCTTAACTGGAAGGAGCCAATGACATAATCAGCAGGGTTCTAGAATACTCAGATTCTAGAACAGCAGAGATTTTCTGAGAACTCTAGAGCTGTAGAGAGTTTAGACTGGATAAGTTTTCTGGTTTTAGTCTTGAACTCCATGTTCTCTTTACCATTGAGCTTCTAGGCCTCAGTGGTGTTCTGAACTCCGTCTAGAAGAGAATCCTGACTGTATGTTTCAGCCCTGTCAAAGATCCTGTCAGCCCTCATTCTCTGTGACACACACACACATATATGCACACACACACCACACAAACGCGCACATACACACACACACACACACACACACACACACACTGACTCAAATATGGTGCAGTTGACCAGTGGGCATTTTATTTTCTAGAGTTGACGAATTGACGGTCAGACATTTCAATTATTCAAGAACAAATTTCAGCTCTGCAACATAACACAGACATATACACAAACATGCACATTTTATGCATGCAAACGTGCAGCAACAAAGCACAAAATAATGAACAGACACCACAGGGTAGCGCAGCGGCTCATATCTGCATGTTGAGAAGCTCAGAACCCGATTAATGTGTTGCCAACAGTAAAGTAGGTCCTGTGTTTATCTTATGCATGTAAATTACCCTGCCGCGTCTAAAGCACTGACACACACACATGCAGAGAGAGAAAGAGAGAGAGAGAGAGAGAATAGATGTTCACCTCCTGCTCAGTTCAGAAACTGACACTGCTGGAGGTCTGAGACAGCATAAAGATGGTGGACTGCTCAGTGGTGAGACACTGACGCTTTGTCTGCTGTTACCACGGGTCACAGGTCAAGGGTTAAACACACGGGAAAGGTCAAGGGTCAAGGCCAAGCATCAGAGGAGAGATAAGAGGTGGAGGGAGAAACAGAAAGGGTTTAGAAAGAGAACCATTCTGCTTACAGATTAATCATGTCACTTCAGAAGTTCTTAACAGGTATTTGAGGGGTTAATTTTGGTGGTGTTATCATATTTGCTATGTACAGTTAGAGCTTAAAGATAACATTAAACATTAAACATAACAATAACATTCCAAAAATTATCACTAATCGAAAACTTCCTTTGCCTATAAAATTACTTCTGTTCAGATGTTGTCACTAAACCCCTTTATGTTCTGGTACGTCACACCCACTTTTTATGATCCAATCAACAACTTTGGAGCAAATTAAGCCCCTCCCCATGTTTTTCTTGTTGAATATCCTGTTTTAATCTGCAATACGTGATGTTATGGATGTGAAATGGGTTGGGAACGTCTGTTAATACATGTGGAACACACTGGAACATTCTAGAGTTTAACAGGGAAGGTCAGGGAAAGAATTAAACAGGTCACACCAGCGGTACAGCAGTTTAGGACACACTTGCACACGTTAAATTTCTTGATGAAATTTTTCCTAACATAGTATGTTAACATACCATGTGTGTTGACAGTGAAAAACAGAGAACACATTGTATCGCATATATTGCTTCACATGTAACTGGTGTTTGAATGACTCTGAGTCATCCAATGAGAATAAACAGATGAAGTGAATCGAGAGTCACACTCAAAATGCACTTACATCGCGCACACCGGCCACCAATCCGACGCAAGTGTAAATCTAAAAAGCAGTTAGTAGCCTTTATTAAAAACTACTAATCTAGTTAAGATTGTTAACAATAATACAGATTCGTCTTTCAAACAGCTGTCAGGGTAACTGTTAACTTTAGTCAGTGAAGATGCTAGATTGAATTTTTCACTGTGCTTTAGATTGTACTATCTGTCTCAATGTTAATGGTTTGGCGGGTAAAACACAATAATGCTAAAACGAAATTCCAGTGTAGCAAAAACTACTTATACCATTAGTTGTAGAAATGATGACCTTGTGACTCTACAATTTGTCTTTACACTGCAGGGTGTCAGATGAAATATTAAGGCTGTGATAAAACCCACACAGGAAAAAGATGGTAAAATGAAATAAATTTGGACTTGTATGATATCTTCCTAAAGGTTTGTCACATGTGATATGTTGTTTGAATTGTTATATATCACATTTATAGATGTCTGACATGTTATGTGTAACTATGATGGTCACCTGTATTCTCTCGGTGGTTGTGGGCCACAGGGCACGACACAAGACCTTCTTCAGCACATCAGGCAGCAAACTGACTATAATCAGCAGAATGATGCTGAGCCAGGCCGGGCCGCTGGACAACATCTGCATGAAAACATAATACATCCTCTGATAGTTCAGGAACGGCCTGCGGAGAACAGAGAGTGTTTCAGACGACTGAACGCTGTTTCCTCACAGGTACCGACAGCAGCCACATGCTTGTGTCACAATGTTGATAAAACCTGATGTTCCTTCAGCTTTAGGTCAAAGTCAACTTTTAAAAACTTCATTAATTTGCTAAACATACAGTGATTTTGTCAAACTAGAATAAAAGTGAAAAACATCTTTCAAACAGTTGAATAGAGCTGAACATATTACATGCATTACTGGTTGTAAAATTGAGCTGTGAAGTGCACACAGGGTTGGACCGTACCAAATGATGCCCCCCCACAGGAGCGAGAAGATCACATAGAAAAGCAGAGACCCCCATATGACAAAGTGGTTGATCCAGGTCCAGTAATGCGTGTCCAGTGCAAGCTGAAGAACACAGTAAGAGAAGATGAAGACGAGCTCATGTCTGTACTGTACGTGTTGTGTGTCGACGTTCTAATGCTCTAGTACCTTTAACGTAACCGTGAAAACCAGGACAGTGAACACAAGCGTTCCGAACGTCCAGTTTCCAAACATCTAGAACAGAGGAACAATCAGAAAGGCAGAGAGAGATTGACATCGATGCTCCGCACGGCTCTCCTCACCTCAGACACATTCCACAACTTTAAATATTAATGAGGATAAAGCTTCTATATAACGGCTGAACGCTGACCAATTAACCCTGTAGACAGAAGAGGTTTCTGTAGCTCTGTGCAGAGAGTTTGGTTAAAACATTCACATTAAAAAAAACTACGTCTTTCATCTCGTAACGCTGTCATCAGTTGCGTTATCTAGCACATAAGCCTTTTCTTTAAACTTCTAATGGGAATAATTTTGATAAAAAAGTCTGTAGCGCTCCATTAATATTTTATTGGCACTATCAAAAGAAGCATTTCTGTTGTTTTTATCGAGATTATTAATGGTGTCTGGAAGACACGGTGATGTCACGTCCATTTTATATTTTGTCTATAAAAGCCTCATAAATAAATACTGAGCTGAGTTAGTCTTTTAAAACGCTATAATGGATCCAACATTGACGTTTAGGCCCAATAAACCTCTGACTGGGTGTGGCAAGCTTCTACGTGTCTAGAACGTTTCAGCCTCTTTTTGGGGGGGTTTATTCCCTCAGTTTAGACACAACGGATGTCTCATCTAGAACCTTCTGTCTGCAGGGACAAAACGCGATACAACATCAACAGCACACGGCTCTTATATAAATGACTGGACCGGGACCTTTAAAAGCACCAAACAAAATCAAAGTCAACAAGCCACAGCAAAACACAAACAGGTCAAAGACTGTGTGATACCAAATGGTTTTAGTGAGCGATATGTTGATGAATTGCCAGTTTAAAAATAAGTACAGGGACACACAACAGATGTTAACTTACCTCAGTGATCAAACAAAATTAAATTTAAGTGTCATGTCAAGGGCAAATGATATGTACGGATATTGTTTAACTCTTAAATGATACATTACTTTAGTTAAAAGACAGAAGGATAAATGCACCATTTTGCAGATTTTTGTCTTTCTTAAAGGGGCATTTCAGTCCCCCAAATTTTAATTCTGTCATTATTTACCTACACTCATGTTTATCTAAACAAGGAATAAGACAGTATAAATAGCATCATAAAAATATTAGATTTACTTTGTGCCAATATGATTTAATATGACAAAAAGATTAGATGAACAAATTGTTAAGAATTTCTGCAGAGGTCTCTTTATTACTTTTATTAAGATTACTTGAGATTAAATTATTATTTAATCTCTTTATTACAGCTAAAGGAAGTGCGGCGGTGTGTCCTGTTCACTCATTGGCCCTTGCAGTGAGTCATGTGACGATGGACGTGAATCTACAGGCCTATGAAGATGAGAATGACAAAACCTCTCCACGAGGAACACACAGGACGCACACACAAATTCCTACTCCATCACAAGATGACAGACACAGGAAGATGAACGGGGTCGCTACTCTATACCTACTGTGGCCGGTCCACGCCACAGGGGACACCGGGTGTCATACGGGTCTCTTTTGAGCTATGATGGCAGTGAACGGTTAGTAGACACTATGTGAGAGGGGAGGGGGGTTAAGTGTGAGGGGGAGGGCTGAGGTGGGTAACAGTAAAACTAAAACTAAAAATAGGATGAGAAACAGATAGGGACAGGCTTACCATCTGTGTGTTGGTGGCCATTAGCTGAGGAAAAGAAGAGAAGCAGAAAAAAAGAGAGGCCAACAGTGAAAGGTAAGAAAGGCAGAAACACAGGAAAAAAGAGAAAGAGAGAGAGAGAAAACAAATTAAAAAGGAGAGGAAGGGAGGGGACAGGGAGCAAGAAAGTAAAGAAAAAATTAGGATGTTATAACTTAAAAAGTAAATCAAACACGCAAAAAATCAATCCAAAAAGGTTACTATGATTTAACTCAATGGCACAGAGAAAGATGTCTGGTCTGATTTCCCAGCATGCTTTGCGTTGCATTAATGAATGGAGAAGCACCTGTAATGACTTCAAACATTCGCAAAAGGAGGACAGACAAAAGTCTGCGAGCTCGACCGCAGTGAACCACAGATACATAACTGTACAGCGAGTTATGAGCATCGAAACAACCTCACCACAAAACAACTCACTCCAACAAGCATCACTCGCTCATTCAATCTGTATGTGACAGAGAAAAACTACGAGCAAAAACAGCACGGCTGGTTAAATCGCTCAGAAACCGCACAGACAACATTTGAAAACAAAATAGTGGGTGAGGCGGCAAGTGTTTCACCTGTCCGTTGCTGGTGAAGGTCGTGTTGTCGAAAAGAAAAAAAGCACCAAAGAAGAAGACCATGGCGTCAAAGACCCCCAGAAACGTCCAGTAGATGAAGGTGGGCCATCTCAGGTGGGAGTTCTTGGCAATATCTCTGTAAAATATAAACACCGGGACTTTAAAACAACTGCAGAACCGATTATATATAATATCAATATTATATTATTTATATTATATTTATTTATCGGTATAAATAGCCGGTGTGTGGACAGGGATTTATCAACCCGTCTGACAGAGAAACCTCAAGACAGAAGATTGTGAACATGCCTTCCATAAACCCTCACGTGATTTATGTTCCCCAAATAACACTTATTCTAACCCTTAACCTAAACCCGGGCCCTTAACTTAAATCAGTAGTTGTCCTGTAAAGGAAAATCTGTCATTATAAACCTCATGTCTTTCCAAACCTGTATGCAGAAGAAATTTAGAGAAATCTTCAAGCAGCTTAAAGGAAAAGTAATGCAATAATGTATTGCCTCAGGTTGACACCCATATGATCCAGTTTCAGATGAAACATTTCAAATGGACAATGAGATTTGTTTAAAATCACATAGAGGTGAGCAAATGATGATAGAGTTTGTCATTTTTGGATGAAGTAGAACAAGAAGTTTTTCTGTTTTTGTCTGACAGGTCCAGCTGAGAAGGTTCCTGGACTCACCTGTAGAGAGCCGGGTCTCGTTTCAGGATGTCCATGTTGATGTGCTGCTCCATCAGGCTGAAGAGCAGGATGGGTAGAGAGGTGAAGCTGATATTGTACAGGGTCAGATATGCCGTGTCGTACAGCGGCTGCGGAGGCACAAACCAGCACAAATCAAAACGCTGTTAATGCTGCAGACATTCATTATCAAAGGGATAAACGTTGCACAGCTCAACAGTGATGGACCAATGAGATCTGAGATTACCTGCTGAGAGAAACCGCAGAAGAACTGATAGAGAAACTGAGGGAAGATAAAACAGACATTCTGTGGGGAGAAAAAAATGATTTCAGCACATGATCTGAACACTTCAGTGAATGTGTGTGAAGCTGGTTGCTAAAAACAACTGAATTACAGTCGCATTTTGAACCAGATTGTGTAGCGGTTTAGTCAGAGCTCCTGGGAAAAATAACACCTCCACAAATTGAGCAACTTTTGGATTGTGGTATATTTGATTTGTGTTGGCACAAGCCTGCTAAGCTAGTGACAGGCTATTCTGTTAGCTGTTAAAGAGTTTGTTTAACCACAAATTACAAAAGAAAAAAATGGATTAAATCTGGATCTTCACAGTCTACAACTCACATTATATAAATATTATATGCTGGCACTATGAAAACTGTACAACTGTATATAAAAACAGTATCTCTCATTGTAATATAACATTACACCATATACAGTCAACAATATTTACAGCCTCACAACCTCCATTTTACCTTATAGAAGAAGTACTGGACCAACTCAGCGATTCTGATGTAATAATAGTGACCGTGAACCAGCAACATCTTCTTCAGATGTTTGAACTTGGTAATTGCATAGTCGCTGTTACGGGCTGCCTGACGGCCCTCTTTACCCATAATTCCTAGGGGCAGATAAGTCAGTCAATAAGGAACATCAAACATTGTTGATAAGATTTCTGTTGTTTTATTCGTAGACCAGGCAAACATATCATCAGAGGTTTGGAGAAGCTGCAGTTTAGCAAGTGAAGAATCTACGTTCTGAATCACCTATTCCCACATGGGCTTCCAGGATCATGCTGACATCATTGGCTCCGTCTCCGATGGCCAGCGTGATGGGATGTTCCTTTGATGCCTTTATCAGCTTAACAATCTGACAAAACAGTTTCCACAAATCAGAACATCTGAGATAAGACTGACGCAGATGCAGGAAACTGGATAACATAAAGACATGCAGGTGAGGATTTTACTGTGTTTGTTTTGAGGCTGAAGAACTTGTAATTGTCTTGTAATGTTATCGGTTCTTTCACGTCTTGAGTTTACAGTCTCTGTTTTTTCAGCAGCTCAAGCGTGTGACTGACAGCTTTAATGTGCAGTAAATGAGAACGAGATCAGACTCTTGTTGTGTAGCGCTGTAAGAACAAGCAGAAAATACCTCTGCCGGGTGGCATGAGGGGTAGGTTTTAACATCGTCATGGTGACCACATTTACCCACAAAGGTTATAAAGCCTAAAATCACATTCACTGTGGGAACCAGTCAGTAGTTCCCATGAGAAAAATGGCTTTAGTACATACAGTTTAGGAGGTAAAAACAAATTAGCTAAACAAAAAACAATTAAAGTTCATGGAAATTCACTCAACCATGAATTCCAGGGTGTAAAAAAATATTAGCGAAAGATGAAAACAAAGTCAATGGAAACGCATTCACCTATTACAGAAAATAAACGTGTGAGTGATAATTGTTCTGGGATCATAATGTGACGTCTGTTGTTTTTTTTCTTTATATCATTTCATTTTCTTTACTATTTTCTTTAGAATAAAAGAAACATGATTTTTGTGGCGGATATTGCAAAAGCTTCAGAAATGCTCTACTTATATGTGTAGCCGTAAACATTGTGTAAAAACACTGTATTGATTTTCATTATTTTCCGTATTTGTGTAGCCTCAGTGACATCAGCCAAAAACGAAAGCTGGAGCGGAGCCATTACATGTTCTGAGGGACAGGAAATGTTGTCAGAACATGTATAACTGCATCACCTGTGCTTTCTGTAACGGAGCCATCCGGCAGCAGAGCACAGCGCTGCAGTTCCTACAGATTTCTAGAAAGATCTCCTTATAGTTTCCTCCATTACTGATGCCTTCCTGCGAGGGCTTCAGCACAGCTGAGAGTGTCGCCCCGTCAATGATCAGCCCGTAGTCCTGACAGTCACTCGAGAGCCTGTGAGAACACAGACACACGTACGCGTGAGAGGATGTGTGTGTGTTTGTATTAATGTGTATGTTACTCCACCCACCCTGAGAACGTGTCTCTGGTCATACTGCCATGCTGTCGTAGAACGGTTCTGCTCAGATCAAACAGAACATCGTGAAGGTTCTGCTCCTCGGTTCTCTTAGTCGTCAGTTCCAGGATCTGCGTATTGCGATGGAACAGCTTGCTAGCGTAGCACGTGGCTGCGGCGGTCTCCATTTTGTCTCCTGTGAGAACCCACACCTTCATACCAGCCTTGTGCAGAGACTCAATGGTGTCGGCCGCCTTGTCCTGCAACCTGCCGTAGAAAATGACATGCAAGATGTCTTCAGAAAGAGCTAAAATTATATCCTACAAATGGCGTGACTTATGTCAGGTAATTAAACGTGGGTACCAACTAGATAACTGCTGGAAACACACATTTATTCTGACAGCTAAAAGAATTAGTACCACATAAAGGTAAAACTTCTTCCTTTATGACTGAGAAATAAATTACATGATCCCACTTTAACTATTATTTATATTTCATAATATCTTTTACGTATGCCCCCATTAAATCTTTAAATACATTTGAACCCAGAATTAATTATTTAAATTCATTATTTAAAGTAATTATTAAACGCTACAGTTTCTTTTGCCATGTTTTCTAAACCAAGAAATAGCAGCTAATTTGTTGCGCTGTAGTCTGTGGTATATGAAGAACACTGAAATGAGGTGAAAATATACAGTATAAAATGATAAAGATATGTTTGGGCTGGACAGCGAGGCTCAAACACACAGCAGCATCAGGAATACAGTATAAGACGCTTCTCATCTTTGTCCGCAGTGCTGGAATGAGAGTTAATGGCCGGTGCTCTGAATGGCTGGATAGTGGAGAGGTCTTATACTGCAGTGTAATGTCTCAGCCCACTTCACTCAGTAATTAAGCGGCCCAGCAGTCAGAACTCACAGTAACATACTGCAGGCAGATAATTAGGCTCCACCCCCCACTGCATTCCACTCACAGCCCAGCCAAGCAGGAAGTTCTCACAGTGTCCCGGGAAGAAGCGACAACACGTTTCATTTAACTCCCTATTAAACGTTCCAATAACATAGAAGATTTCAAACTACAAGTTAAATCCAACGTTTTGTTTAACAATCCACTTGTATGTACGTTTTAAGGTCAGTTTACATGAACGATGAAAACTACAACAAGAATTAAATTAGCATCTATGCCAACGGATGATAGTTTTGTTTATTCAAAACCTTACAACATGATGCTGGTGGTAAATTTTGAGACAGTGAAACATATTTGGTCCTCAGCAGTACAGGCCAATCAGATCTGATAAAATACATATTTGTTTTTTAATTAAATATTTAGCTTTATTTTTCCTGGAACACATTAATGCCTCTGCGTGAGGCTGTTGTTAAGGGTCAATTCACCTCTTGAATTAGTTTTCAGTGTATTTGATTATAACACATGATTGTGACAGAACAGACTCTATCCTACAGGCCTCTGATTGCATCTAATCAACAACGCCTGACAAAACAACTTTCCCTCCAATAATCGCTGTTTGTTTGCTCTGTCACGTTCATTAAAATGGCCGACGTGGATTGATGAGTTTATTTATAATATTGGGTTTGAATGCGTCTGTAAGTGCATCAGTCAAACCAGCGGCCCATTGGAGGATAATCTGCCGGCACTGACTGATTCAAGAGGGTCTAATTACATTAGCTGCTCATTATCAGGCGACACTGATGCTTAACGAATGGACTCTATTGATTGGCTGAGCAATTAACGTTCTGTCAGGCCTATCGTGTGTTTGTATTGGACACTGGGCCTCTAACTCAACCACACGGCTGCTGAACCGATCGTAACCTAGTTTAAAATCCAATATGAATATAACTAATAGAGTAAAAATCTATTTTAACTAAGACATTTTTATAAATGGCGGTGTGGCACAAACAGCAACAGGAAGGGCAGTTTTTAAGTGACACTGCATTGACAACTTGAAACGAATGCAATACGTTGACAAACAATTCGTTTTAATAGGATACTTGAGCAATAGGACAGTTGTACAAAAAGCTACTTTATGCAAGTGAGCAGCCTCTGTGACAACCAATAGGAATGCAGACAGCAATCCAGCTCTGAAACAGTTGAATAGTGCAGTTGAGTTAGACAACAGAAAACAGACTCTGTGACCTTAAGGCATTAAATCACTTGGATTCCAGCCAGTCCACGTCTGCTTAAGTCAAAAGCCCATTTATTTCTCCATAGAGATATTAAACATTACCTAACATACAATATTTATAATGCACCCATGTTTTTCAGTTTGTTGCAATGCCTCATGGGATGTGTAGTTGGTTGCCTCATAATGCATGCTAGTACATAAAGTTGACTGATTTCAGAGCTGGGTGGTTTAGTTTATGACTTAAATTGAAATTTTTTAAATGAATGAAAATGAACAAAAATGAACGAAACAAAAGGAAATAAATGGGCGATCACTCTTTTCTTGAACTTTAAGAAAGTTCAGTTATTTTGAGGGAATTCAACAGAAGTGAATTAAACACGGTTTAATCCATTTGAAGTGATTTTAGTCTCCAGGAACATGATTTGATTGTTCACCTGTCTTCCACAGCCGTGGCTCCCAGCAGGATGAAATCTTTCTCGATGACATCATAAGCTTCAGCCAGTTTCCTGTCGCGCTCCTGCAGAGCCAGTTTAGCGCTGCTGAGGAGACGACACACCTCCTCGTACTCCTCCTGACTCAGCTTCTTATACGCCACGCAAAGCGTCCGCAGCCCCTCCTATAGGAGAAATAGCAAAGTTGTCATGGCCTGTCAGGTACATTCATTCCCAAAAAAGCAAAAGTACAATGATTCTATTTCATCTGTTTCCACAGAAACCTCTTCACTATACTAAAGTCATGAATCAGCACCGTCCCAACGCACTCAAAGTCCGTCTGAAGTGACGTCATTCATGGCCCAGATCTGCCGGCAGAACAATGAAATAATGTAGCGCCCATCTCAGAGATCAGATTCATCACTCTTGGCCGGGCCCATATTATATTATTTCCCAGCGTACGAGTTCTGATATATGATCCGTGTCACACTCATTCGATTACGAACAGAAAAATAGAAGACCAAATAACTTCTGGTCTTTGTGGAAGCTGGACTAATGGCAGCTGTTTTTAACAATTGTTCCTCTATTACAAGCTAATGAGATAACGGCTGGACTGCAGTTATAAAACGCATCAATTAAAAATACATTGTTTTCCTATCTCAATAATGTTTGGGTCCTTTAGTGAAATGTCCTCACGTGACGACTAACTTTAGCTGCTCGACAGAAGCATGTGAGAAGATATTTTTACTGCCAAGATCCAGGAAGGTGCTTTTGTGTTCTATAAATAGCTGTGCTATAATAAGAAAGCAGGTATTTGTGATTTCTGCTCACCACAGCGTTGTGCTCCACACGCTCCTTAACCTGTTCCACCTTCCCAGAAACCACTCGAGGAAAAATTGAGGAATCTGCACCTTTGCAGAACAAGTAGTACTCGCCTAAAACACACAAACAATTACGAACAAAGTGTAAACAACTCTGCAATCACTGCAATATTTCATGCATGCAATTCAGGTCTGTAATTCATAATTCAACATGTGATTGGTTTTTGTAATTCACCTTCAAAGCAACATAAAATCAAAATGTATGCTGTTACTGTTATGATATACATTACAAGTCTTATTGTGAAAGAATCATTAGTGCATGTATTTGTATTTACAAAACAGCACAATAATTGTCTTTATAAACTTTATAAAAAAAATGTTACTGCTTCATCTCCAAAATGACTGTTTCAGCAAAGGTGACCATGGCTCCTGTTTTTCAAGCCCTGATGTTTTTCAACCTCCCATCCAATCACCAGGCTCTATTTAGGTACATCAATTTTTCATGAGCCAATCACCTTTCAGTGAACATCATGCTCCGCCCATCATTTTTTAAATAGACATGAATGCTGTTACATATTGACCTTAATTAGCAAATCGGTTTGTCCCTGAATGTATTCAAAATGAAAATTTTTAATTGCTTTTTGAATATGAAGATTAGTATCTGGTGATTAAATTGGTGACAATGTATTCAGGAATCTTACAGATGTCTAAATCCAGTTCTCATTTGTATGCCAGTACCACACTGACCCACTTGCATAACTGGACCCTCCATTTGGACAGACATTCTGGCTGAGAAACGTTCACTGTAACGTGAAGTTGTCACTTGCAGTTTCAGTTTGTGTGCGTGTTCAGTTAGCAACACATCAGTGACAAAACTAGCCCAAAAACAGGGTCAAAATTATCCCCAAAAGCACTATCAAACTATCCGCAGAACAGAGACAAAATGATTCCCAGAAGTAAACAAACTTTTGACAAAAGAAGGGTTAAAATTCTCTTTTTTTTATGGCTAAATCTGATAAAACCTTCATTTTGTCTCCTGTCTAGGGTTAGAGTTTGGCCCAGGAGATTTTACCTGTGCTGGATCTTACAATTACACTCATCCTTCTCCTCACAGAGTCAAAGTTCAACACTTCCAGCAGTTCAAACCTGCAAAAACACAAACATGCACAAATGGTCGATTTCAATGGAAATGCCAATAAAACTTAAATCAATCGAAAGGGTTTATTTTAGTTCATTTTAGTTCAATTTGGGTTCATTTAGTAAATTAGCTAACTATTATCTTTAATGCAGAGCAGTTGTTTGTCTGGGCTCTGTGTTATATTCTTGTCGGTGGGGTAGTGTTAACAGCACTAATTATAGCTGGTCCTTCTCCTCCAAGGGCACACACACTCTCTCACACACACACACCACACACTCTCACACACACACCACACACACACACACATACACACTACACACACACTTTCACACACACTCACACCACACATATACACACAAACAAACACACACCAAACACACACACACTCTCACACACACTAATCCCTACCATCCTACACACTGACACAAACACCTGTCCCTTCACAATTCAGCCGATCAACAAACAAACAAGAGGTTTCAACTTTACTGGCCCTCATTACACACATTTATATGACAACCTGCTGAGTTAATACACAGACGACTATAGATTAGGCTGCATGAATCAGCCCTACTGCAGTTCATTTCTGCCTCACACCGCATGTGGCAAAATGTATAACATGACAAGAAATGAAAGACACAGTCTCACAGTTACGGAGTGATGGGGGGATACCAGCTTTGGTATAAAGCTTGGAAATGTGGGATTGTGGGTAAAGCTCTTTTCTCAGACTGACAGAGCGGCTAACTGCCTGAAAGTCTCGCTAATGCCGGCAGCTTCCTGTGAGTCGTTGCCGTCATGCTGTTTTCCAGATGGCTCACCTCTCCATCTCATCCTCTCGGTTCAGAATCTCCATGTGACTGTCTTTCAGGCGGAGATAAGTGAAGCCCAACCTGAGCAGATGAGAGTCATGTCACCGTGATGTTTTTACACAAGGTAACGTGTCTGAGAAACTTAAAATAATGGAGGAGTGTGTGAAGGAGTCTCGCCTCTTCATGCCCTCCACCAGAGCCACCTCGTCTGGAGACGAGGAGATGTAGAAGGAGGTGGATTTGCCCTGATGGATTCCTCTTTTAATCCCGTCCACAGTCTCCTCTTCCTTAACCTGGACCGTGTGACACAGACACAGAGCCCTGAAGAACAGCTCCTCACGCTCCTGAAGACACAAACACGACACACAGCGTGAGGTTACAACACCAGTACCTGAACTTCACAAAACTGTGTTTGTTTGTGTGTGTGTGTGTGAGAGAGAGAGAAAGAGAGAGACAGGCTATCTGTATCTAGCCCTGAACTAAATACTCAGTCAGGCCACTCAGTCAATACTGATGTATCCTGTAAATATTTGGATACATCTGATACAAGCAGACATTAACAGTCACAACAACACTGAACACTTTTTATACACATGCTGATCAAAATGAAGGTTTTGTGAAGGATTTGACTGATATTCAACAACATAAACTTCTGTGAGTCTGACGTTTTCTTACAGAAACCTTTACAAATTCCACATCCAGGTCCATGGAAAGAACAGTCAGTTGGAAGCTCACCTTTCCATCCACACCTGGAGAGGAGTCGATCATGTCCATGCCCACCGCCCCTGGTAAGATCTGCCCATTACAGATGGCATGAGGCACGTAAACATGCCCGTCCACACAACATTCCCTCAGCTCCATGTTATTTTCCGTCAACGTTCCAGTTTTGTCTGTAAAGACGTATTCCACCTGTAACAGACGAGTATTTTTTCAAATTTTACATCCATTGCACAAATATCACATCTAATCATACACTGACACATCACATTAAAGTCACATTTGGACAAATATCACATCTAAATTGCATTGACAAATCACATCTGACCACACATCAGCATGTAACATCTTATCACATGATAATCATATTTTGACCCAGCTCAGCAGTTTCTGAGGTAACTGAAGAGGTTTCTCACCTGTCCGAGTTCTTCGTTGAGGTCCGATGTGTTGACCAGGGGTCTCTCTCCGATCTCCTCATCAAACATGTCATCGTCCCACAAGATGAAGTACGAGCCCAGAAACTTCTGCATCTCCACGGTAACGTACATGGACACAGGAATGATGTAGTTGAAGAGAACCATGAAGGCTAGGAAATCTGTGAAAGCCCGGATTAACTGACGGGATAAAACCAGGAAACATAATCAGTGTCCCAGTTGGATTGTGGAAATTTCATTTTAGAAATATAAGAAGAAATATTCCACTACAAAGAACATTTTAGAGAACGAAAAACTGACCCAAAAATGCATTTCAGATGCATTTCATAGATTGAACTGTTTGGCTAATTCTATACTCTAGTGCCCTTAAGCCATTATACTGTAGTGTGGAAAAGGGATTTTTGCTGTGCTTAGGAAGTTGTGTATTACAGTTTATGTTGTACATACTATATGTCGCTGTCTCTCCGTCTCAGTTTTCTGGTTGTACCAGGGCTCGTCTCTGTTTGGGTCAGCCTGCCAAACGTACTTCAGAACAGTATTGATCAGAGCTTTACTGATCAGAATGCAAAGATACACGATCAGGTACGCATTCATAGACCTGCAGGAGAAACAGCAATGACACAATTTATACATATACACACACACAAATATATAAAGTATACACACACACAAACATATACAGTACAGTTTATATACACATATACACACTCACATATACATACACAAACATTTAAACTCTGAAAGAACCTTTAATTTGATAAAAACACATTTGGTCGTAATCGCCGCATCTGTCTGTCTGTCAGACCTGCCGACAGACGCACGCGGCGTAACCGGATACATTCTGTGACATGAAACACAACGTGTTTTACAAACAGCAGCGCTGAGTGAATTACGCCGCGCATGCAGATCGAAGCGTCTTACTTTTCCACAGCCGAGCGTTTTTGAGACTTGGACTGGTAGTTTAGAGCCATCTTGGTTTCCATGCCGGTGTAGATGGCCACAGCTGGTGAAAGAAAAGAAGAAGAACTGTTTGAGATTATAATTCCCTGCAGCCCCTTTGATATTATGATAATGTAACGTCATGGTTACATAACCGAGTTTTTGGGACCTTTTGTGCAACCGTACGGGTCCTTTGTGTTATAATGACTCCATTGTTACAAAGTTAAACATTTTTAGAGCACATCCTGCGCTGAGAATCCTCGCATGGATAGTGTGACATTCATCTCGCTCGCCCTTTCTCTCTCTTTCTCTCTCTCTCCCTATAGCAATTAAGAATTTTTCTCACAAGCCTCAGTGACTCATTTAATTACAGTGGGAACAGAGTGACAGAAAGACTCAATCAGCAACTCTCTCTCTCTCTGTCTCTCTCTGCTCATAACAGCTTTATGTCTTTATATAAAGTGAAGGATCCTCATCGTTTACGGCTGACATTGTGGATTCACTGCTAACAGTGTTGATAAATGTGTTCCTCAGTTGCACTGCAAGTCACTTAGAATAAATGCGTCTGCTAATGCACGACTGTACATGCAAACAGATACATGGAAACTTGCAGCGTGTGTTTGGTTACCGTATATGCATTCAGTGTTCTTCAGCGTTGCCCCTCGAAGCAGCAGATTCTCAGAACCCAGGGGTCTAAAACATCAAACTCAATATATTATTCCAAACATAAACAAATTACCATCTCAATTTATTTTACATGCATGTATATTAAATCTATAACGTAGCAATACATTAAACAAAGTTATAATCTTGTGCACGCTGTTTGTTTGCAACTTCCTGCCATTATATTTTATTTTATCGTATGTCCAGTTATAGTGGACAAACTGGGAGTATGTCAGGATTGGTAGAGATTTGTTCTACAGTATGAAGGTGATAAATTGTCTCTCCTCAGTTCAATCTTTCACACACAGGTCTTTTAATTAAGTCAATTTCCAGAGTATAGATTTACCTCGCGATGGGCTCGTCTCGATCCAAATAAATATTGATGCGCCCCACAAATCTACAGCAGCAGAGGAAGAACAGACAGAAATGAACGTCTAGGGCTCTATGTCACTGTAGGGCTTTACCCTGGGTTAAGTTGTTTTAAACTTGTTTGACCCAAGGCAAAGCAACGTTACACGTTTGTAATTAAAAAAAAAGTCCTAGTGATGTTTTAAACCTGGGTTGTTAAGCCCTGCACCAGGGTTAGTGCGGCTTTCTCTGTTAAAGTTAACCACATTTAACATGACTCAGAATAACACGGTGCGTGATGCAAATAACATAAAAGCATTAAAACGGGTCACATGGGACAAGATTTCCCAGAACTGTGTGAAAAGCCCTTGTGCCAGAAGACAGAATGAGAATATGTGTGTGTTCTGTCTGTAGAGCATGTGACATGCAGTCATGAGCACTGTGGATATATATGTGTGTGTGTGTGTTTCTTTATGAGAAAGAGTGTTTGTTCATGTGTTTGCTGTGTGTTGCTCACTTGTACAGGTCCGGTTGGGGTTGTTCACATTCTATGGTAGCATGCAGTGTGTCCACCTCCTCTGCAGAGCTGAATGCCTTTGTGTCCGGAACCGCATAATAGGTCTTTGTGTGCAGAACAGAACATATAAAAAATCATTTGGCATTACAAGGTCAGAAACTCTCTCAGACTTTACAAATAACTGCCACTGACGTGTTACACTGCATGTACAAACATATCTGTCACAATGCTATTGATATTGTAACGTTTTCAGCTACCACAATGTTTGGTTTTAGTATCACAGGATGTGTATAGCGTTCAATTACAGGGAATAAACTGTGCATAGAAACAGGCAAAAAATGGCAGTGGTCTTAAAAGCCCGTCCCTTTTGAGAGATTGACCAATCACCTTATGGCTGGACTCCCCGTCTAAACTGGCGGTCGTAACGAAACACGTTCCGTCTTCTCTGCTGGTGGAGAGCAGGATGAGGTCACACGGAAACGTCTCGTTCTCTTTCACCTGGACAATATCGCCCACCTAAAGGGTCAAAGGGCAAATAAAGAGGTCCAATTGAAACAAGTCACTCTAAAACGGCAGCTTTTCATTATTTATGAGTGTGAAACTATGACACGATTCCAAGAAACCTTCCTAAATATTTAACCTATCTGAAAAAGTTTGGGCATTAGACGCTCCCATGAAAACTCACACCATCAGTCGAGCCAGTGTTGCTCTGTCAGGCCAAAACAAACAGATTGTAATTTTATTGGTACAGCAGAAATTACGTTGTTTACCTTTTCTGTTCTTTTCCTTCTGTTTCTTTACCTACGTTGTTTAAAATTCTGTTTACCTTTAAAAACAGATGAACCAGCATTTTATCTTGCCTCGCTTAGACAGTCATCTTATCCAAATCACTTCTACACTGATCTCAAGATAATTTCATTATCTTCACTGACTGCGATGAAACAAGCAAAAGTAACATCAACAAATCAACTGTAGAAAATGGAGTGATTCTTACATCACAGTGATGAAAAAACAGCTTATGATTCTGCATAAATCCTGATCAGATGTAGCTGTTCTGCTGGTCGTAAGTGTTGCGTAACGGATTACAGATGCTGACCGGATTAGCAGCAGGGAAAGCTGGAATGTTCGGTTCTGTATTCCGGCATATTTCCTCTTTACCATCCAGTCTTTTATTCAAACGTTTTCTGTTGAACCAATCTAGCTTCAAACTCAATTTCACTTTTTAATTTCATGACATCATCATGTGGAATAAATAAATTCCCTCCTCGGAATACAGGAATCAATCCTTGGAAAACCTGGGAAAATCTAAAGTTAAGCCAAAAAATGTAATTTAATAAAACCAACAATACATGTAGGTTCTTAAATTAAGTCTCGATTACTATTCAAAATGATTTAATGCTGAAAGAGGGAAAGAGAGCAATTCCACAATTATAAACAACCAGAGATTCCCAAGGCATTGTGGGTAATGTAGGCGCACTGTCAGTCTGTTTGTTGACAAGCCAACATGCTGTTTCCAAACAACAATCTGGCTGTGCAAGCAGAAAGTTTTCTGAGAGGGATTGTGTGATAAAATAATATTGTTGTACATGCTGTGCCAGTGTAGTTCTTTTTTAACTCATTTTTAAAGTCAATTCCTTTTTTAATGAAGTATACTTTCTTGTATATCCTATTTTAATATGCACAGAAAATAACTGACTATTCATAAGCTGATAACCGTACAAAACGTGTGAACATTTTGGCTTGGTGGTTTTCTCAAAATTCCTGTTTGTATGAGCATCCCAACATTGGCTCAACCAATCATGTGAGTCCTGGGTGTGACCTGTTTGACCTACCGTTGGAAAGACAGGGCATATAATTCAGGAATTTATGAATAGGTATGAAATGTTTTAAAGTAACTGACTGTGGTCACACACCCGTAGCTTTTGACTCTGTTTGCGTACGACTTTCCCGTGTTGGATGATGTGAACTGGACATTGATTAATAGAATTATCTGCCTTGTGCCGGATCCAGTCCTCATAGCCCTGCAGACAGGAAGTAAAGTGAGAGAAACAATATAACCAACATCAGAATGAGACACTCGTAAGAGAGAAACGCGTCTTTCTTCACCTGTTTGATGGCTGTGACCGTGATGACGAAGAAAAGAGGAAGACCGCTGGTCATGGGACTGGTGGGCGTGTCGATAATCAGCTACAAAGAGACGGCAAGAGGAGAAATATCACACATCCGAGCAGAAAGGTTAGCTCACGCTAGCATAACAAAAACACGAGCCACACCAAATACCTGCACTAGAAAGATAATCAGGAAGTAGAAATTGGCGATTCTTCTGAACTGCTCGAACAGATTCTTCGGTATAAAGTTCCAGAACGTGTACTGAGAACAAAATTTACACACAGATATTATGAATGAACAACCGAATTAGTTCATTAAGAGAATTTCTCAAGTCATTTGCTCTGGAATTCTCGATTCTGATTGATCATTGTGCAGTCAAATCCATTTCTGTGTAACAACCGCTAAACTGTATACTGATGTTTGTAATCTGTGTTTAGCAATCTCATTTTTGTAGTTAAATGAAAAACAAATCTCCCATTAACGGTATAACATCACACAAATGATTCTTTTGCAGTTCCAACATAACTGCGCTGCTCTCTCATGTATTTCTCTTGCCGTTCTGACGTGTTGTTATGGAACTCATCTAACCTTTGAGGAGACGATTCTGTTGTCAGGAAATCTCTGTGGAATGTACGCTTCGGTTCCCGGTGGAGGTTCTTTATGCCCGATATAAACCGTCCGGCTGTCCACCCAGTTCTCCTCTCCTGTACACTGAAGCACAGAAACAGACAGCATGGATTATTCATTTATTCAGACATATGCTGCACCAGCCATCCCCGCAACTGTTTGTGGAATAGTACAGAACACTTTTATTTACTGATTCGTTCAGTGTGCTTGACTTGAAGGGCACGTTTGCAGAGAAACTGGCCTAAGATAAAGCTACGGTATTAGGTTGAGACAGAAATAGAGAGAAAAAGAGAACAGACAGAGAACTTATGGTTCTCGTCACGCTTGGTTTGACTCACAAAGGTAGAGGGAACATCATTTTATAACAAAGAGAGAGAGTGAGAGAGTATGTACTGTGAGAGAGAAAGAGAGAGAGAGATAAAGGATAATATAGCAACACAACGCTTTATAAATCTAATATTAGATTTCTGAGGAGTTTAACTGAGGAAAATAAGTGTCACTCGCTTGAGCACAACACAACCATAACAGTGCTGTGGGTGGTTGCTAGGGTGTTGTTATGTGGTTGCTAATTTGTTCTGAGTGCTTTTCATGACATTGCTGGGCTGTTGCTAGGGTGTTCTGGGTGGTAACTATGTGCTAACTGATCGAAAGTAAAAAAGAGCTCAGCCACAACGGTAAGTCATGAACTTCCCTCAAATAAGATCTAAGATACATTTTAATTTCTCATTATTCATATTTTGGGCATCAATTCAACAATTAAACATCTGTTTTCCCGCAGATGCAGATTCTACACCAGCTTTGTAATAGTCAGAGTTAGGATTATGCAAAGCTGATCCCGGATCAGTGTAAAGGAAGTCACCTAACGCATGAAATGTGATTGGCTAATGCATGGCTCCGCCCCCTCCCTCTCATCAGGATTAAATCCGACCGAGCCTCTTAAGTTCTTACGTAAGATGAAAAATGCGACAAACTACTGCACCTTTCACCGCATGCAACAGAACATGTTTGTGTCTGTTATACAGTCCATCAAAAGTTTAATGTTCAGAGTTTATTAGTCAATACAAAACACAAATGAAATCCAAAAGTCATGCAGACCGACATCACATGACACAGCAACGTCAAACACCTCAGATTTAGATCACCTTGTTCTTCCTGGTAAATCCTACGAGATTCACAGGAAGTTTGAAATTTCTCTGTGACTCATGCCTCCCTTTATGTGTGTGTGTGTGTGTGTGTGTGTGTGTGTGTGTGTGTGTGTGCGATTACTGTCTGTGTGTGTGTGTTAGTCAGAGTTTGTCTGACCTTGTAGATCGAGTTCAGACTCCATCAAACTCTACACAAATTGCTCCAAGTCTTTCATCTGCACTTACGTGACAATTATCAGTCAAAAAACAAAACGGGTGAATCTCACAAAAACATCCCAAAGCATCTAATTTAATGACCCTAAAAACAGCCTTCATGCATAATACTGTGTATTTTAGAATGTGATGTAAACCCTGGATGTATTTTCATGATATTCACCCTCAAAAGGAGGCAAGATGACACTCTGGAGTGCAGAAACTTATTACAAATGAGTCACAGTTACAGATTTGTGATTCGGTTTGAAAACACAGAGCCCTAAGCAGACAGCACAACTCGATCTTCTGGGCTCTTCCTGTGTCTGCGTTTGTTTAGTTTGTGAGGTAGCTTTAGACAGATGCCACCAAGCAGTTGGTGTGGGGCTTAGTGAACTCTGAGCCCCCATAATCGCACCTAATCCATCCCAAACACACACACACTCACAACAGACAGACCAACACTCATATCACACAACTAAATGAGTGTGTCACTCTGATCACATGAGTCCGGCGTGACCCATATAAACCCACCCAGTCAGATTCACTGTTTACGACCGACTGTTCTTAAAGTGAAAGCATATTTTTTTGTTAAGCAGTTATTGTTTATTAGAGCCAAATATGCAAAGACAACTACCAAAAGACTGTTTTGTTTAAAAAGTGTTAATATTACAGTGCTTTTAAAACATTGTTCTTTCTGTAGGAGAATCTACATGGATACGATGGCTCAACCAATGGCATACGTTGAGGGTGGGGCTGTTTGCCCAACCAACTGAAGACGGCAGGAGCGTTCGGTAAAGTCACCAGTTTTGTCACAAGTTTCTTTGCGGTGATGCTAGTGGGGCAGAAATGACAAACTTTAGCAACCAGACCGAAAACATTTCATAAGCACCGACAATAACAAACACACAGACAACAATATAAACCTTAGCTTACTGTATTTCAAATTCACAAACGCTCATTTGCACACAGGAATGGGCTGCTGGCACTGTAGGCACTAGTCAAAGGGATTATATTGCAGTCGTCTCGTGCCTGTGTGAATAACTCGGGTTACCCAACCACACACACACAAACACACAAGCTCAATGACAACATTCTGTGGCTGTGACCTCACTACCTAATAACTGCATGAAGCAAAAATATAATGTGTCTATTGTAGCCAAATAATAAGTATTGTGTGATACTAGGTGTGTCAGTGAAAATTTGTGGGATGTGACATCATCACATGAGAGCAGTGTTAGTTTAAAGATACTAGAACTAATCCCAGCTATGTTTAACATGACTGAGTTAACTGGTACAAACAGATCTAGGTAAACACGGAGTGATTATGTGCATTTGTGTGTGTTAGTGGTCAAACAATATGGGTTTTAATGCCTGAAACCAATTTCTAGAGCACAGAAGTCAACGGGTTTCTACAATATGTACGTATAATATACACATATTATAGCAAATAATCTCTAAAAAAAAAAGTCTATCACAAACTACCATGTTTATGCACTGGCATGATAAAGGACGTTTGCCTAGTTGTTTTGTGACTCCAAAAACAACTAGCAAAACGACTAACCATATTTAACTATTTTTAACACACATTTCAACATCTATCAACACACTCTGCCTGTTTTAGATTATCACTGAAGGTTCATGTGTGAAAATAGCTCATGATTCCGGTAACACAACACGGCCCAGCTTAACAGACTGTCGTAGTTGAAACGCGATACAAACAATTTAATAACAGAAACTTATTTTAGATTAAAGAACCACTGGCACTCACTTACAAACAGACATACGGGGTGTTTGCATCTGGAAAGAGGTTAGTATTTATAATAGATAGTTTAGCGTATATGGTAATAACTCAAGCTGTCATCAGCTAACATGTAGGTCATCGTTTAACGACACGTCTGAAAGCCTGTTTGTGCCGAACTCTTTTGTAATGACTCCAGTCTGAGCCTGATGGACCCAGATTCTGATATGCATCGTCTGAAAAACAAAACTAACGAAAGGTTTTCAGCCATATAAATATATCTAATTAATTCTAACATCTTTACTGAAAATGGAGCTGAATCTGAATCAGCCAGGAATCTATTCAAACTTTTTTTAAAGTGAAACCAGATCATGCGCACTCATCATATCCCTTCTGTCAACTGTCTTCTTCTCTGTCAGTGCCACTGTTTCCATGACCGCTTCACATCCCGGACCTGAGTGAAACCAGTCAGCCCCTGGACTCTTGCCCAACTATCTTTGTTCATGCGGGTGTCGGCTTCCCATCCAATTGTTCTGTTGTTTCAGCGTAACTCTGAAAAACACTGACGAGAACAAAACCAGAGAAAACAAGACACAGGAAACTTGCTCTCCTGAGCAAAAAATAAATAATCTCCGTTTACAAGAAGATGTACGATTACCAGGAAGGGAAAAACAAGGAAACTTTATGGAGGTTTCCTGGTTTAGGGAGATAACTGTGGGCATTTAAGGGACAAACATCCAACCGCTTTCACCTCTAAACATGATGGAGTAAGATAAGATTTGTTTGCATAAAGAAACAGTGGGAAAGGCATTATTTTCTTTTCTTTCTTCCCCTCGTCTTTTTCTTACTCATTCTGCAGGAAGCCAAAGAGCAACCTGTTGTCTTTAGCAAATGCCAGATCTAAACACCCACACACACATTGTGCTTCGTAGCTTTTCTAAATACCCCCCCCACACACACACACAAACGCACACACACAAACGCACACACACACAAACGCACACGCGTGCTTCTCAGATGAAAATGTGCGCTTTTAACAAAATAACAGTGTAAACCATTTTGATGCTTGTGAACAGGTCTAACTTTAAGTGTTCAATGAATATAATTACACTCTTACTGCTCTGTTGACATATAAAATCAAAACCTATTTTATACAAACCTTTAAAACCAACTCGGCAGGACTCCCAGTCTGCAGAAACAACAAATCTGTTTAAAAGGTGCTGGTTTAATCTCACAGAGCTTCTGACAGTTAGCATAAAGCGTGGTCCACTTTGCTACTTATTTTGACTTTAAGAAAAAAACACCTCCACAGACAAAATCCATCCGACCGGCATATAAAATGATGTTTTTCTTCTCACAGGACATTTAACTGTGTAAATCTGGAATCAATACGCTTACGATAAGAGCCTGTTGTTTTTCTGTTTATCAGACAACTATGAAAGCATTTCTATCCCCACAAAAGGAGAAGTACTGTATCATGTAACAAAAATAACCTTTCATACAAACATACTGTAAAACATGAAGAACAATCTGTTTGATAAGTTCTGAATAGCAGAAGTTAGATACAGTCACCATGACTGTAATCCACACAAAAGACAAAAATGTAGTACATAATATTGCGAAAAACATCTTAAAATGAACACATAAATATTCATACTTATGAAGCTCTGAAAGCAGGTGGTTCAAATTGACATTCAGTCTTAAGAGTAACAGACAGCTGGCAAATCATCTTATTTGTAAAGGATTAGCCGTAAAACCAAGACGCGGGCTGATGCTAAAGTTGAGCCACTTACACAAACTAGTTACAGAAACTAGTCCAACTACATTATCAACAGGCAAAAGGAAAAAGAAGGAGAGAAGAGAATGAAATTATTATCAGATAATAAGCTGAAATAAGCATTAGACAGACATCATGCTAACACTCAAGCGCCATCGTGTCTCGATGCTAGTTCTGGCCTGGGTGTGCAACAACTCTTGAAGCCCCTAAATGTTTCTGTGGACATTGAGATAAGTGAGCACACAAGTTTTCTTATTGGCTGATTGTGTGGAATTGAACAAGGCTAAATATACATCAAACCCAGATATACAAAACGAAACAATTACTCTATTTATGCCCCACTTTAGGGATAATAGTATTCTATTTTAACTTTATAATAAAAAACATAACATTTTACAATCAAACAACATCAATACAAGGTCCTAACAGTAATGCTATAAACACACTGAGCAGTTACGATGCATTATCTTTAGTTTCAAGTGAGCAGTTATTGTCTGTTGTAGTTTTTATACAACATTTTATGACTGGAGCCACAAAAACCAAAAGCAGGTGTTTACAGTGCAAAATTTTAATACCACAACAGAGGGTGTATATAAAAACATCCCATAATATAATACAAGCAGCTCTGACCAATGGAATCAGTGCACAGCAGGTGCTATAATCTATACATGCCGGATTACATTTCAACAAACTTTTTTATTATTCAGACACCCGCCATCAGAGTTTAATCGATGCTTAAAGCGCTAATAAAAAACCACGTGGGGACATACGAATGGTACATATGTCTGATTAATGTGCATTAAAAGATCTTGCTTACACGCTTCCAGGTAAATGCGATATATACAGTAAACGCATTACAGACTCAGCGTTGCACAAAAAGCCAGTCAGCACAAGCAACAATGCAGCAAACAATATATCTGAGATATTAAACAATCCATACCATTTAAAATGCGCAAGACAAGCATTAACTGGAGCTAAAAGCTTCTTCTCTTTGCTATTAAGCACAAATAAAAACCACAGAAATGTAACCATTAAATGAAACCATTCTTATGGTCACACACGTAACTACCCAAGCGACTAACAGTGCGACTGAGGTACGCGGTTATCAATTTACGCACGCCTTAAAATTCGAACCCATAACCAAAGTATGTGATGGGTTTAGTGTGAAGGTACAACTCAGGGCAACTCAAAAGGTTGTTGGTTCGATTCTCTAGGACTGAATCATGTAAATGTTAACCTATTTTTACAAAGATTTGTGTGACTAACGCCCAGTTTGTTGTTTTCCTGTGTCCGTGTTTTTACGTGTCTGCAGGAGAAACAAAAACATTGTGTGAAACTAAGATTGTTGTGGGTCTGGGGGATGATAAAGGATTCTGGTAGGAGGTTGGTCTTGAGTCAGGCCACAAAACAACAGACCTGCGTGTGTTTTATCTCACCCACTGATAAGCAAAGTGAAGATGACTGAAATATAGCTGTTCTAACACAACCCACACGCATCCCCGCCATTGATTTAGCGGTAGCTCTGGTAGCGCTTGCTAAACACTTGTGTATAATTCATGGATTGTCCACAACAGCGGCTAGCGATAACCACTATCACGTTTGTCCAGTCAGCTCATTTATAAAGTTAACAACATTTTATATCACAAAAGGTGTTTTAAATATAGTTTGTTGGGGGGATGCAGACAGGCCAGTACAGGACTGAGATTAATAGGGCTGTCAGCAGGCCAAACAATCAGGCCTTAGCCAAGAAACAGGCAAACAGTGTGTGTCAGTGTGTGTGTGT
>JBAJNP010002213.1:0-50641 GCA_036877545.1 Yasuhikotakia modesta
AAATCTGGAAGTTTCTCTCTTTTTCTAATTATTTTTTAATTATTTTACAGACATCTTTGTGGCGTATCTGTAACATTTACATATCTATGATGTGGGCAGATGGATAAAATGGACGGATGAGAAGAACGGATATAGATGGATGGACGGATATAGATGAATGAATAGATAGATGTTGTAGGTGTATTTTAATTTAGAAAGAAAACTCTTTTGTGTCTTTAAAGCATTGCTGTAAAGGGAGCCAAAATTGGCCTTAGCCCAGGGTTAAAGGAGACGGTAACCCCCCCATGGGACAACTAAACCTTAATTCAGTAGAAAATTTGAGGCAGACTAGAGCCTTAATATCTCTGTCTAAATTGGTGGCATTAGAATAGATTTGCATTGATGAGCGAGCATAAATTCCACAACTGTAATATGTAAAGCTTACCCAGACATACCCAAAAATAGAAATAATTAATGCTAAAGAGACAAAATATTGACTCTGAGAAGGAAGTAGATATAGAAATAATAGAATAAATTGAGCTCTATAATTGACAATTTTTGGGACTCTTTCCCAACAGCTACTTTGGTGTCGCTCATATCTGTGAATCCTTTTAGGCCGGTCTAACTGCACACAGCAGACAAGAAAGCAATCCAGGCAGGATCTCTGCTGGAGTATGAGGTTTGTGTGGCTCTCTGCTCCTCTGCTGGATGCTAATCATATCGCTGCGTGGGTAATTGCTATTTCCAGTTAGCTCAAGGGCAGGAAGACAAGCTTGTCATTTCTTTGTCTTTGTTGGCTGCTTGTCACAAGTTTGGTTGTTGATCATCTCCCATGTTCCTCCTATCTGATAATAGTATTGTCTCGTGTGGGCCCTCGCTGTCCTGCCCGTCTGCAAATGGCCTTCTTATAGGTGTCCTGAGGGAGCTTTTTAGTCTTTGTATCCAGCTTCGCTCTTCCAAGTGCAGGGTCACTATTATTAAAAAGTGCATTTTGATAGCAAAGTGGTGCAAGTCTGTGTTGAAACCGGCTGAGCAGATGGTTGTAAATGTGCAGGGCCGTATCGCTAACCTCAACCTTTAGATGAGAAAACGCATTCTTGCAGTTTTAAACTCCTAGAATAAGACCCTTCATGTCAGGATGGGCCCATCAGACATCTGTCGGGGCAGAAGGTACCTGAATTGCTACTTTCGCTACATGCTATCAGCCTCTCTCTGAGTCATGAAAATGGCTCCTGAACTAGGGCAAGTCCGCCCTTAGAGATTAGGGTTCGGGGAGGTGCCACGCGGGAAGATTCTCTTTGACGTGCTGAAAAATGTGTGAGAGCGTGTCGACATCCATCGTCCTGCGGGTCGCCCTCCTACCTGCCTCCTCAGCACGCCAGAGCCTTGTTGACATTTTCATCTGTGTCACCTGCAATTTATGTGCGGTTAGTCCTGCGCCCGAGCGCATGCTGAAACCGTGTAAATGCGAGGAGGGAGAAAAAGAACAAATTGCTTTTTTAAATTGCCCGGACAAGTATCCTGCTCTTAGCCAATAAAGACAAAGTACATCGCTCTGCCCGGGGTGTGATGCAGAGAGCCACTGTTTTGCTAGTCACGTAGCGTGCGTTAGGTGAAAAATTATTTTCAGACAACAGACTGATATGATAATGACATGAGAGACTTAAACTGTCTCTCATACGTCTTCATAAGGAAAGTAGAGCGGTGGCATAAATCAAGATCTGTTGTTATGAGCTGCGGTGTGACTTCATTTACAATAAGCTGTGCACTGATAGGACCATGATGTCAAGAAGAAAGTTCTGGAGTCAGACAGAGTTCTGACTCTCTGTGGGCGGAAGCAGCGCCGTGTCTAGTGAGGTTGGGTCACTGTGTGAGGTTTGCTGTCTGCTTTCCTTAAAGTTAACAAAGCACAGTGTCGCTTGGCATCAGTCTGTTTCGCCCACTGATTTCTTATCCTCATGCAGTCAGACTGTGAATGTGGGCATAAAGGACGCTTCGTATATCCTGACCAATAGCCACCCACTTACACAGGAAGGGACTGTCTGAATGACAGCTACTGTAAAACAACCAGTGCTATTGCTTAAGTGCTCTTATGTCTTTAATATGTATAATATATTATGTAAGAAGTGTGAAAGCTTTTAAGTAACTGCAGCAAATGTAATATCCACAGTTTTTGTTCTATATCCACAGTTTTTTCCTAACATGGTAGAGTGGAGATACAGAATAACTAACTTGTTTAATTGTCATATCCCTCAGAAAGAAGAATTTTTAGAAACAGAATAATCTGTTATTTTCGGTTTATATACACAGTGCCTTAAGAAAGTATTTATCCTTCATTGATTTCTCAAAAGTTTTTCAATGTTTTTCTTTAGAATTATATTGCAATTATATTTCTTTACATAATGGGCGTTTACACAGTGCATCTGCATATACATTAACATCATAACTGTGAGACGACTGAAAGAAGCTGTTTGCTTCATTGATGTGCTTTAGAATAATAAGATCTGAGTAATTTAGCATAATGTTTCATGCAGAACCAAAATTATATGCATTAGCCATTCTCATGTGTGTAGAAAGATCACAAACCAATGGCTCTGTTTAGTTTGTCATGCTTGCTCTGAATATTGTAAACACAGAATAATCCTGATATCAATTAATTAATCAGAAATTCCGATGTGCGTTTATGTCGTCTTTGTGTTTGAATGCGCTGTGGTGAGCTGTGAGCAGTAATTATTTCTGACGTGGACTGCTGTCAATAGCAGCGTTTCATGAACGCATAAATGTGTTTTAAAATAGATCTTTAGGTGGACATAAACGATTCACAACATTCACTCGTTTACAATGAGAGACGAAAGAGGAGGATTCAATTTTATAAACGTGTAAAAATGACTAACGACAACACGATTAAAATGACAGAATGTTATAGGAACGGTTTCATACATTTATTTAGGCTTTTGTTGTCGTATAGCTTGACCAAAGTAAAGCACAGGAGTGGAGAAAATAAAGGAGAAAAATGATTTGCTTTGTCATTATTTGTGGAGAAAATGCTTGCGCTGCTTAAGCTGTTTTTCTTTTGGGGCATTTTTGTAGATTTGTAGACTTGGAAATCTTAATAAAGAATAATGCAGCTTGATTCAGGCATGAATAGTCCTGCATTTTCCAACCATTTGAAAACAATTTGAATGATTGAATTAGACTTCCTTTTCAGAGCTTAATAGCATAGCGTGAGTTAGACCTGCAGAGTGGTGTTGCTGAAAAAGCAGCAAACGATTTGAAACAAATTCCCTTGTGAATCATTTCAAAACATTTGGAAAGCGTCAAAATCCCACCACTACCTGTTCAATTCACCCTAGAGGCATCGGGCTTTAAATTGTGTGCTGATGAGTTCTAGCATGTATTTGTTTCCTGTGGTGTGGTGTCCCTAGAGCTTTGTTGCACACCTGGCTTTAACGCCACAAGCGTTTTGATAAACGCACATAGCCCCCAGATGAGTAAACAAGCATCTATCAAGACAAAAAAAGCAAAATGAAGCGGGCACACATTTTTTCCTCAGCAATGCAGTTTGCCTTCGATATCCCTGATGAAATTTGGTGGAATATATTGATGGATTTACACTTCAAACAAACTCCCACTCCATCTAATTGAAGAATTCATCTCCATTGTATTGGTGCTTGATTCCGGGTCTCCGTCACTCCCACACGAAGTGGAATAAATGCCAAATACCGTTTACATAAGGTAACATTTACAGACTTTTTTTTACCTGCCGAAAATAATTTCATAATGTGCATTGCGATTAAATCATTCCCTGACTGATCTGCATTCGAATGCCAAAATGTCAAAGGTTTTACACCCTTCCAGTCATTTTAACAGTGTCTAAAACCGTCACACTACGCCCAGCACAGTTTGTGCACATTTAACCGTGTCCTTCCTGTTTCTAGAAGATTCCATGCGCGGTCAGGAGCGACTGTGGCGGCAGGTGCGGGCAGCGCGTTTGTCATTACGGCACATTATCTTCCGACGGCCGCGTGCATCAGTCTTTTTTATCGTTCAGTCATGCCTGGCATGGAGATGAAAGACGGGCAAACCTCACCCTGTCATCTGTTCTAACCGGTTTATACGGAGCGGCTGTTGTGTGTGTGGTTCAGCGGGTCGGTGTGTGGCGTCCGCGTCCCTCTGAGGTGAACGGGAGGTTGATGTCTGAATGGTTGTGGTTCAGTGCTTAAGGAACCTGTCAGGATCATTTAGTGTCACCGTGTGACTTGCAGATGAAAGGGCTAGCGCTTTTACTAAGGTTGCTTCTTTGTCTGACTAACTATTAACTTTTTCCTATTTATTCTTTCATGGCCTTGCCTTTACTTTCCTGCCCTTGCTATCCACACTGTAAAGGCATCTGGTGTTGCTGTAGCTCTGTTTGGTAGAACATCGAGTTAGAAGCAGAAATGTCACAGGTTTAATTCCCAAGGAGCACGTACTGAAATGATGTGTAGCTTAAAATGCGCTGTAAAGTATTTTTCAGATGCATGTAAATTTACAGTCTGTATCTTTTACAGTAGTTGAACTGTTACAGTTACATGTCAATTGTATTCTGTATGTGACGTTACAGTAAACAAGACAAGGAGCTGTTATTTTGTGTAAAATCACAATCATTTGACAGAACTACATTGCAATAATCTAACAGTGGCTACAGTGGCTACTAATGGTGAATTGTTTAGTATCACAGCATGCTTTGCTTTCCATTGTCTTATTTTGCTTTTATCTCTCTGTCAGATTTTCTCCAGCAGTAATACTGTAACAGTTGTGATGTCCAGATAGACAATATATTCTGTTTTTGTGTGTGCGTGGTGTGTACGTGTGTCCTTCACCAGTCCAACAGAAATATGACAGCCGCAACCGGGCTGATAGTTCTTCCAAATCATGGCATTTGGCCCTGACAGCTCCAATCTCTTCTCTCTTTTCTCGTTCTCCTCCTGCCCGCAGAACAAGAGAGAATGATCTGGCTGTTCTGTTTCTTATTTAAATGAAAATATTATTACATTATGCCATGTTTCATTTATCTGGAGATGGAGTCTCGCAGAAATCATCTCCCCTCCATTGCTCTGTGTCTCTTTCTCTCCCTCTCCCTCTCTCTCTCTCTCTCTCTCTCTCTTTTACTGCAGCTATAAAAGTGTTGCGTTTTAGGTACATCACTTACATTAGATGTATGAAGCCTCATTAATCCACTTCTTGTGCTTTATTTTCATTCTCACCTACAAGACCATCAATCTGTTTATGGGAGTTGCTTCAAATGTGGACATTTTATGTTCCAGTAATTGATTTGTTTATTAAAATGAACACATTTCAACTGATTTCTTGAAGGTCTGTGACGCAGAAACTTCTGTAGCTTGGTCGCTTCATTTTTAGTGGTTATTTTTGCTCCACATTCAGATTTTAAAAATCTGACTCGTATCTGAATCGTAGAGTGATTGACACATAAACCGTTTGAATATTTATTGTGTGATTATGATTATTTAACGTGTCACAATCTGAACGTATTTTCAGAAGTTGATGCACTTGTTTACAGAGAACGTAACAGTGCGAGGGGAGGTCGCGCTTGAGATGAAATATAAACCGATGTTTCAGATAATAGCATGAGCGAGCAGAATATTTTATTGTTTGTTGTTTCCAATCACCCCTCATTTTGTCAAATTATGCGAAAGTGTGAAATTTGTTTGTGTGTGTGTTTTAAAGAGGTGTAAAATGCTAGCTTTGAAATCAGCTTCGGCAAGATATAATCTGCCATTTTATTGCACAAATGTTTCAAATGTCATTTCCTCAACCTTAATTTCCAGCACAAAATATCAAACAAAATACATAGCTTGAGATATGATGGATATGAAATTTGTTTATGCAAATTTAACAGCCGCCTCCTGCCATGTGTATAAATCACCTGTTGAAGATTGAGAAAGAAATGTAAAACTATCAGAGAGTCCAAGCGTGCATTTAATGGAGTCTGTTTTCCAAACATCTGTTCCTGGTTAAACAAACGCATGTCTGTATTTGCTGCAAAGCAATCACGCCGTTAGATGCATTGCGTGCTGCGATTGCTTTATGCATGCTGCATCAAAACCAACAGTGCAGACATACGGCATGTCTCCTATGGTTTAAATATAGTGGGATGATAATTAGTTTTTAAATCAAGCGGTGTGATTGTGATCGAGTTGCGGATGAAGTCTCGACCTTGTAGCTTTAACTGCTACTGTCTAATGATGGAGGGAGGGGGGGTACGGTGGGCGTGAGTGCTTGAGAATGAAAGAGAGTGAGAAAGACAGATTCCTCCGTAATTACAAAAACACTCATTAGAGTTTTTAATTAGCTTTCTGATTTAAACTCAGGAATAATTTCTATTTTATGCTCTCTTCAATCACAAGCTCTTAAACTAATGAGCTCTTCCTTGCTTTATTTCATTCCATTTAATGCCTTTGTAAATGTGCACATTTAATAAGGATTCGGAGCAAAGCACTAAATGTGTGCATTATACAATGTGATCACGGAAACACACACACACACACACGGGCAAAGTTAATCATTAATCATTGCAAAGCTCGGTGCAGTGGGATGAATTTAACCTGAACCAGTGGCTTTGCTGGTTTCGTGGTCATTGCGTATGATTGCTCTGTGTCCGCTCAGAATTCTCCGTAAAGACCCAAAGCTGTAAAAACACCAAAATAAGTCGTACTGCTTGATCCACATCAGCTCTTTACTATCAAAGGCGGTTCTGTATTCATCATTTATATTTAAAACCTTCATCTCGGAATGTTTAAGCATGCATTCGTAATTGCTGCGTAAATGCATTCCCAGCTAACAGCTTTAGGTTGCGAGAACGTTCCCTTAAAACATTCATGTTATATTGAAAGTTCAAGGAATGCTTTTTTTAGGCATGGAATTAATGTTATGGCTTGGTTGTAGGAACGTTTTAAACCCATTTTTTTCCCACGTTGTTGAAATGCTCCACTAACTACTTAAGAAAATGTTTTTGATGTATGTGATTTCTATTATTACAGAAATATATTTTTTTAATTGAAGTAACCTTTAAGGAATATTCTGAAAATGTCCCTTCTGTTGGATTTATGCAACAGTGTAAATGTGACGGGCTTGCAGAGTAAATATGTCTTTATTTGGCTAAAGCTGTTTTAGCTGTTTTTCCAGGTTTGTGTTTGGCTAGTTTATTCCAGAACCACTCTAGAGCCATTTAAACAAACCACTCTCGGCTGCATGGCCAGACTGGAAGAACAGCTAAACACGTTTTAACCATCAGAGCTGTTAGCATGGGTGTTAAGTCTGCGTGGTAATGCTAGCTGTACTTTGCTGTATGTTTACTCACTCTGCATTAATCAAGCAGGTTAATGTGTGTTTGTTTGTTTGTGTTCAAAGCTACATTAGCAGGGCTGCAGCGGCTAACACATCTTCACACATACACTTGTATTTTTTGATGCGGCGAGACAGCGTGGCGGATGCGAGCTGTAATGCAGAGTGGAAGCTCGGGTCACAGGGGCGTCAGGGCCCGCAGCGCACGTGTCATTGACGCTCTGTTAGCTGCTGCGACTCTCAAAGAACAGGCTGTAAGCATCGCCCTCCGCCATCCCCGCAACACACGATCGCAATATCTGCACCCCAAACACACAAGCAGGGATTGTGTGCCATTCAAAATAAGCGGCACCTCTGATGGGAAAGGAACGACTATCGCAGCACGGCGCCCATGCTAGCCCGTTCTCACAGTGAGTGTGTTTATACTGTAACTGTATGTGATGCAGATCTCTCTTTCAGAGTTGTGGCAGCGTTATATTCATACAACAGGATGTGTGAGACTTCTTATTCCCATGCGATTTCAGGTCCCAGCAACAAAGATCAAGTTGAGACAGAGAGCTTTGATATACATGGGATTTATGCGGGACAGTAACACCAAGCGCTGAAGGGCACTTTCTGTCGCCAGTAGCCGCTGCAACACTGACCACATTTTCAGTAGCTTTGGCTACAAAAATATTTTTCAATTTATTCATGCAAGCTCAGAATTCATGGCAGGCCTGTCTTGGAAGGTGTACTGTAAGTGTTGTCCAGGAAAATGGACTTTGCTGTGGAGAAAATGAATAAGTTTCATTTTTTGACTTGTGGAAGTGTGTGATGTGTGTGTTACTGTTAGGCTGCAGGATTTGAGTAAACAAACACGCAGGCGGGGGATTCTGTGATCTGGGGGAGTGACAGATAATTAGCACTTTTTCTCCCCATCGGATTTTCTTTATTAAAGTTTCACCCCATGTCAGAAAATAATTGGCTCATTCACCGTTGTGCTGTTTACTTTCCTCTGCCTGCAGTCTGGTGCGAGTCCGCTTTGGATCTTGGCTGGTGTTGGTGCGTTGCGGGGTAGCGGGGTTAGGGTTGTCCCCAGACTAGGGTTGTCTAAAGTACCGGTACTTTAGTACCAAGTTGATGCTAGTTCTAGTACAAACTCTGTTTGGTTCTGTGTTGTTTCTCTGGTTGGTGAAGCGCACATCTGTCTGTCTGCTGTAATACCTTCAGATTTCTGTCAGAATGTTCGTCTTTGCAAGTGCTAAAATAAACACTGTTGAAATGTTCTGAGTAAATGTAAACAAGCAGAAGAAATATATATTTGGTCTGTGAATTAGGTATCGCAGTGTAAACTCAGTCTAATAGACCCGAGACTCTGTAACATGCCGTTAATATTAATCAAACAATTATATTGACAGGAAAAACAGAAAACCACTCATTGCTCTTGGGTGAACAACTTTAGTAGCTTTAAGTATTAATGTATTATGTGTAATTCATACAGTGAAGACCGCACCAGGCCTTTCTTTCACATTCCATTATTTTTCTTAATCTCTAAATATTTATTTAAGTGAAATGTTTACTTGAACTGAAAAGAACAATTTACTTCATTTGTATCCTGTTATATTGTTTGTTTTAGTTCTTTAGTTTGTTGTGTGTTTGTTATTGTTCTATTTATTCTTTAGCTTGTATTGTGTTTTCGTACTGACTGTTTACCTTTAATAAGTGCTTGAGGATTCAAATTGATTTTTGCAATTGATGCTGAGGATCATGAAATATATTAATATTGTTGTTGACTTCTGACATTTTGGTGTTGTGACAGTCCTGCCCCAAACAGACAGACAGGCAGACAGGCAGGCGTGCAGACAGACGGACAGGAAGTAAGAAAAGATGCAGACTGGATGCACTCGTACCTGCCATGCTCCCTTCAGCCGGCTCTCTAATGGGAATACACAGAGACAGGAGAGACAGGAGGGCACAGATACATTTGGCTGGATGACAGCCATGCAGACAGAAAGACAGTTCAGCTGCTTTAATGAAAGAGAGAGAGAGAAGAACAGAAAGGACTGAAACGATGGAGAGTTGGAAGTACTAAAAGGAATGTTCTAGCACTTCAGACGTCTCTCAGAATTTCAGTCTTTTAAGTCACAGTTCCAGAATCACGTTTATGCACCTGGCCGTGTGTTGAAACGTCTACAATCCTGCGCTAACGTCGCAGCTAATGCAGGAGGCTCTGCATTTAATTGAGCGCAAATAAAACGGAGGCTGAGCAAAGAAGTATGGACTGTCCAATCGGTTGTGCTTTTGTGTACCTCAGTATTGATTATTCGATAAAACATTCAAAATGTATCTTTGTAAACCAATTTCAATGGATATAAAAAACCTCAGTTGGATAAAAACAGGTTTCATCCGGTTTTAAGCTGGTTTTAAGGACCTTGAAACTGTTAAACTTATTGAAAGGACTACATCTCTCCGGGGTCCTGTGAATTTTAGGCCTGTATAGAAGTGTAGTCAATTCAATAGCATCTGTAGCCTTTATGTCCCAGGTCACGTTTTTATCATCTTTTATTGATGCCAAACCCACACCCCCCTCATCTGGGACCAATAAGTAGTATGTACGGTGCTACAGAAGACCCCCTCCTCATCACAGGGCCCATGTCACCCTCACATTGGCCCTGCTTTTCATTCATGTCAGATTTTATATTGCCTCCATCCCATCTGAGGTCCGTTGGGTTCTATTGGTTTAACTTCTGTGATTTTACAGGGACATGATACAATCCCAAAGGATGGAGTCCAAAAGTCCAGTGAAAGTTCTGTGCATTCAGGAGATATTGTTTTAATTAACCCATCAACACTGTTGCATTTCATTGGAAATTCATTCCTTCCACACTGTTACTGAATCTTATTTTCCGCTCATCATGTAAATGCTGTGATTGGTCTGTTCTATACAGTAAATGCGTCCCTGTTTTGTTGTATTATTGAACCGTATGTAGATGTGCAGGAACTAAAGGAATAGCAAATGATAGACGTTTGAAGGACCTGCATATAAATGCAATTTATAAAAAACACATAAAAAGAAAAAAGAAATCGCTTGATGCTGTGTGTTTCTTTGCATTAGTTTAATTCTATATGCCTTTAAAAGAACAGATGGCATGTTTCAGTGATATTTAATGCAATTTCATAGCTTATAGTGTTTACATTGAAGATGGGCCTTTCATGAATTCCAGCCCTGTGCACGTCTAATCCATATGCTTTGTGTGTGTGTGTGTGTGTGTGTGTGTGTGGCTTGCCCAGTGTTATGTGACTGGTATTTCTAGCTTCTATTGCCTTTACCTTACATTGGTCTTAGAAGCACTCACAGGTGTTTTGAAAATGATAAACCCAGTTCATCTGCTTGTCTCGGTGTGCGGTTTGCCCATGCTAAATCCGTTTCCCCCTCCCCCCAAAACACATTCAAAGAACATTTTGAGAGTCACAATATATTGTACAGAGGGCAAGAATGGATTTTTCCTAGTTTTATTTTTCCTAGCTGGTGCGTTTTCACAATCTGGAGAAATATTGCAGTGGTGTTATCTGAGTGACTGTTGGCCAGGTTTATGTGCCAGCTTTGGTGGGCTTGATAAGAGTCCTCGGGTCTTCTCTCTGGTGTGAGTTTGTGCATCAAACTCGGTGGAAAAAGCTGACATTGTGATCTGAGAGCCCTTTTACCTGTTTATCAAACCAGCAAGTCTGACGGGTAATCCTGTAGAAGAATCTATATCTTATTGTCTCAGTTGTTTCTCTTAAACATCAGAGGAATAGGAGACCTTGGCATAAATATCCCAGCTAACAGGGAACATTCTCAGGCTAAGATTGTCTAAACTTCTCTTAAGTTATTAAAAATGTTTTTGCAGTAACATGTTATATCATCTACATCAAAAATGTTATTTTTTTAAAACATTTAAAAAATATTGAATGAACAAAATGTTTGCCTCAGTGCAAACAGCATCAGTGTTTTAAAACTGAATGTTTTGGATGTTCAAAATAACATTTTGGGTGTTTTTGTTACCTAACGTTAGGAAATGTTTCAGAAATGTTCTTGCAACCTAAGATTGCTGTGATCTCTCTTGTTTTTGAATAGACTAAAATAATATCATGTCTCATCTTTTTAGAAAAGATCTCAAGGTCAGGCTGAGCTCAGATGTTCCAAAACACTGAAGTGTTCAAATCAAACATCAAAGATTTCAATATGAGCTCATGTCTAAATTCCTCAAAGACCAAATTATCCGGGCTCTGCTATCCAGCCTAATTTTATAGCTTTATCTGTAGAGCAGCAATTGTCTCATTTATGTCTATTGTTATTTAAGAAATATTAGGAGAAACATCTACAGCCACATTAGGCTGTGTCATTAAATTGACGTGTGAATGAAACATAACTCAGGAGTTCCATTAGGGCCACGCGATCTGTGAATTACTTTGGCTGCGTTTCTGCAATAACATTTTTTTCTCTTTGGGTTCTAATAGATTCTAATGAATGTTTCTATTTTCAGATACGTCAGAATTTAGATTCTGATTTAACGTTAAAACAACTCATGGTTTCAGGGTGAAATTCAGGTCTAATCTGAACTAATACGCAGGGCAACAGGTACAGACTGTTATAATGTTTGAGGCATTGTAATGCATGATGTTACCCACGAGTGTGTTCTCCTGTGGTGTAATCTATTGGTCAGACTGGCACTTGTGTCATTTGCTGGGCCCGGTTCACTTTAATGAAACATGAGAGAGGCTGCGCCGTTCTGGCTCAGACGCCTAATTAAACCGGGCTTTTATTTTAGCCCATCATTTGATCTGATCCAATTAAACCTGTGCTCAGCACAGCCGACACCAGCAGCACCTGAACACGCTCACTCTCCTCTTCATTAAAAAACCGTCACGGCGCTTAATACCGCTCTAATAAATCCAGTAAACGGTGCTTAAAGCAGTTCCCATCAATGCCCGTCAATGAATTTAAGAACATCTTTGTAAATTTGAAAAAATGTGATCACTGCGGTATATGTTCTTGTAGGTCTTGCAGGCATCTTGCAGGCGTTGTCACAGCTGATGTGTTGAAGTCCATTAGCAATGCCAAGGTCACGGGTTCGATTTACAGGCCGTACAAACACTAATAAAATATGTCCCTTGAATTCACTGCAGGTCTCGTTAGATGAAAGCGTCTGCTAAACGCTTGAATGTAAATATAATGCGATTGATCCTGTGCTGTTGCTGTGTGACTCGGTTGTGGTTTCCTGCAGGTCAGTGAATTTTGAGTTGGAGTCAATATTGCGGAGGCCGAGGTTTTCCCCGTGGATGCGCAAACTATCTTTGCATAGATTTCCTGGAAAATAATCACAATATGATCATCTCTGGACCAAATGGGATCTAAATAAAAACGGGTCTGTTTATAGGAATATTTCACTCTCCAGAACAAATTCATCCAGACTAGAGACGGAAGCTTTTGAGGTATTTTACAAGCGAAGCCTTGGCAGATAAACCGCCCTAACCGAATAACGCAAAACAGATATTACTATTAATCAGGTTAAGATTTTTACTCCAGAGCTCTGAAAGTCGATATCATCATTTTTAAACTCAAATCCAATTTTGCTCTTTGATAAACATCCGTTATCGTACAAAGAAATCAGAGCGTTAAAAGTAATAAAAATGTTTCTCTCCCCGTGTTGCCTGACTGAAATTGAATGTTGGGGCGCGAGTGATGTGAGAGTGATGTGTGCAGTCTTTTCCCACTAGGCAAACTCATTTGGAAATTTCTATTTCGCTGGCAGCGTGCCTTTCTGACATTTCTCTTCTCAAAACAAATCAATGTTGACATTTTCCACACGCCTTCTGACCGTTAGCCTTAAGACTTGGAAGCCTTTGAGTGAAGGAAGATATTTGTATTTTCATACCTCACTCCCACTTTCTTAATCCATACTTTAACATTCTCTCTTGACTGTTGGCTTCTGTTTGCAAAGCCGGGGTAAAAAAAAAAACCCCGCTGCGCCGGAAACCTGTATAAAGCGTTTGCTTTTTAAACTGGATCTTATGAATGGAGATCTGGTGGCGTGTGATGCGTGTTTGTGCCCGCAGCGCTGTGTAAAGGTAAAGAAAAAAGAATTAAATTGGAAAAGATTGATAACAAGGGGAAAACGACAGGTGTGAGGAACGTGGCACAGGTGGAAAAGATGAGATGATGGTGTGATTTGTGTGTAGCGAGAAGACGAGCTGGAGAAGACGGCTTAATGCACAGAAAAACACAACTGATATGTTTCCTGCTGTGATATTGTGGGAAAGACGGATAACACAACAGTTAAATGTGATGCCAGGCATCATCGAAGCCACTAGAACTGATACAAACACTGAAGCTCCTAATAACAGAAAAACAGCTTTTTGGAAAATAGGTGCTAATAAGTATTAACAGTAAATGCATTGTGATGGTTTTGCAGAACTAGCCTTTATTTCACAACGTAATGTCATATCACAGCAAAAACCTTAAATGTGATATCACTTCTTGCATCATGACTGCTTATTGAATATTTATTTTTTCGGCATTTATTGGATTATTTATTTAACTTTTAATTAAAATTAACCATGATTTCACTACAGATCATGGTTACTGTTTAAACTACGGAAACCACAAGTTAACCATGGTTGTGCTACAGCTAACATGTTTTTACCGTGGTGTTTGTAGTAAAACCTTGGTTATATAAATAAAAAGGAGCATTTGTTTCTTAGACCTTTACTGTAGTAAAATGATGGTTAATTTTAATCAGAGTTGACTTTGTAGACCAAGTTGTTTTTATCTTGGAAAACGATTCATCCTGTGGTTTTGCTTTGCTCACTTTATTTAAATATGTGCTGTGAATCAGAACAGTTTGTGCCCGCTGAGGCATTTACATTTAAAGGGACTTTTTCATGTAACTTACCAATGTGAAATACTGTAACTGAACTCATTCATCCCAAAGAGATGGAAACATCAGACATTTTGTGATGCAACATTTCAGAATAACTCAGAAAATACAAACGTTACAGACTAGTACAGAGATGTGGGTAAGACTGAGAGAACAGATATGCTGAGAGTTTCCAGTATTACGAGTTTAGATGTTTGCTGGAGGTAGAGATGGATTCAGCTCTTCTGATGAAGCTGAGAAGATCATTTCACTGAGGTTCTTCATTGATGCTGATGGTGTCATTTTCACAGTGGATTAGATTTCAAGGTTCAGTGTGCCAAGCCATAACTATTAGTAACTTATACTACAGAGAAACATTTAGAGTGTGTGTGTGTGTGTGTGTGTGTGTGTGTTTGTGTATATACAGAGTACATGCAGTTATTCAAGGGAACATTAAGGTGACTCACAGCCACTATGACCTTTATATGATAAATACACTTTTTTAACTGTGTTCTTATACAAGCGTACAATAAGAAAACTAGTGATAGTATGTCTGGTGGTAAACCAGCCGCAAAAGATGTTTTTGCATTTTAGATGCATTAGAGCATTCTGTGCTTTCACATTGTAGAAGGTTAACAGTTTCAATGGCTACTAAATAAAGAAAAACATTTTTAAAATGAGATATAATATTTAAAAAGCTAATAAAGTTTAAGTTTAGCATTGCATATTTGATGACTTTGAGAGAACGTTAGAAGGTTCTAGGAAGGTTTACTGTTAACTGTGTGTGTGTGTGTGTGTGCACGTCTATACACACATTGTAGAAATCTTTGTTTCTGGAATGGAAATGTGTGTATAATACCATGTTTATGGGTAATTCATAGTGGAAAATATAATTCAATAACCACTATATGATTTTCATTACATTTTAATTCTGCTCTCTTAATATCCAATTTCAATTACTATCTGCATCCTGTTTGCTACCTCAGCTCAACTTCAGCAATTGAATTGTGTTTTAACAGGCTCTTTAATTCAGTTGTGAGCGGCGCACAAGCCGCTCTGTTGTTGACAAGCGAGACGAGGCCACACAACAACTGAAATGAGAGTTAAATGTTTACGCATTTCTTGATTAAAACGAAGCTCGCGGGAGGAATTGTTATGCCTACGCACGTTCCTCAGCGAGACTTGGCTGGGGATGTACAATTTCATCAGGGACAGAACTGAGATTTGCTTTAATCTGACAGACCATTTATCTTAAAGTCTGCCTCAGTATGATAGCAATCTTGCCCCATTGTTCATCTTCTGCTCTACCTGACTGAACGTTGAACGTTTGCCAGATTCAAGCGCGTGGTCCGTGTCTGCCGTCCCTCTGCCTCTTTGAGGATTCGATCTGGTCCTTTCCTCTCCTCTGAGCTCATTTCTTGTTGTTTGTCTCTTTGTTTTTCTGTCTCTCCCTCCCAGTCGCTCCCTCCCCCCCATCAGCAGTTGAGTTGATGATCAGGCGCAGAGCAGATGCTCTCTGCCCAAGTGGCCATCTCCTTTGACTACCCATCAGACTGCTGAAATGGAAAACGCGGCCTCCGCGTGCGAAGAGCTTCGAATATAATGCAGTCATTACCGTTCCTGCCCGACCCGCCACGGTAACACACCCTCGTGCGCTCTCACATCAGGCACACAGAGTGCCGAATGCACTAGACGGATCACGTCCGAAGACCTCCACCGCCCATGAGCGATTTCAGAGAGGGAGCGGAAAATAAAGAGATTGTGGAACATGTGGCCGAATCATTCTTTGTGTTTGATTAGAGAGTGTGGAAGCAGGAGAGTGAAATAAATGGGGAACTTACGGACAGATTTCAGAGTGCGCCGGGCAGTTGTTTTGTAGAAATGCGGTCTATTTGTGGAAAAGTCTTTTCTTTGGAAGTCATGCAGACCTTAGGCTAAGCACTTAAGTGCCGTCTGCTCTGTTAGTGCTGCTCTAACAGTGTTGAAAATACTTCATTTTTCCCCGCTGTCTCCGTCTGTGAATTACTGTGAAGCAGTTTGTCCCGTTTACTAGAAGTTTCTGGACCGATGCAGATGACTTTATTTTCAATCGACACGCAGTTCATGTTGAAAACAATGGTGTCCCCAGCTATCGGTTTAAGGTTGTTAGAACGTTTTTTTGACATTCCCATAAAGTAACAGATCACATTAACATATTATCTGGAAAGTTTTTTGGAATGTTAATAAAAACATTCTTGATTTTTTTTATATTAACATTTTTACTTTTTTTGAATAAATTTTTAAGTTTACTTTTTTATTTGCTTTAATTATATGTAACAACAATAAACCATTTTACCAACATTACTGCAAGAATTTTGAGAGAGAACTTTAAAAGAACATTCACAGAACGTTAGCAAGAGTTCTAAGAACATTCCTTGTTGGCTGTGTCACCTTCCTGGCAACAGAGAGACAGGCTCGGTCCAACAACAAATCATAGAAAAGCATTTTCATAAGGCATAAACAAATAATTTTTATTTTTATTCTATTTTAATTGATGTACTGAAGAGTGTTTTGTTGTTATTGCACTCGTTCGGTCTTTTTTAGAGTGAAAAATGTCCCCACAAATTTGTGCCCTCTACTTTCATTACAGTGCCTTCTGTTCCATTAAAAAGAACAGAACATCTTATCTCTCCTAAAATCCTCTTGTATCTAACCTAAAGCTGCTCTCTGGCCAGAGGAAAACGTTATTGCCCAGAGATTTCTATCCACACTTTTATAACTGAGGACACTTAATGGAAGTCCTGTTGTTAAATGTAACAATTTCTGTAAGACTTTTCTGCTGAGCAGTTTTAGAAGCAACATCTTGTATTTGTATAGACAAAAATGACACTTATGTTGACAGTAACAGTAGCTTTAAAATGAACGTGGATAGCAGAGCCCAGAATATTATGTCTTTGATGATTAAATTTAAAGATAAATATTGGAGTCTGTTTTGAAAGCTAAGACTTTTGAATGTGGGCTTTAGTGTCTTAGTACATATAGACGTTCATTGGTGTTACTGTAGCTCAACTGGTAGAGCATTGCGTTAGCAGTGCAAAGGTTGAGGATTCGATCCCAGGAAACACAAGTACTGATAAAAATACATATGTTGAATTCATTGTAAGTTGCTTTGGATAAAAGTGTCTGCTACATTAATAAATGTAATGTTAAAATGTGAGATCATTTTGAGACGATTATTAGGACGTTCTTTTAGAGAGAAACCTAGTGAAATTTTTTTTCTTTCAAAGCTCAGGAGGTTTAATGGAGATCTCACTTGTGTTTCATTCAATTGTTAAAGTACTTTAAGTGTAAATGGCTGTAAATATGATGTAAATGCTATAGCTAAATTAACGTGGATTTTATTTGGGTAAATTTAATGAGAAATGTTTGTGTTCATATTAAGAACTCAAAATATTGACTTTTGATTGCAGACTTGGTGAATCTAAACTCTTCTGAAACTCTAATGGAGATATTTGTGAGATTTCTGGGCATTTTTCTCTGGAGAAATATCTGAGACACAGGAGACATGGTCAGAACTTAAATTTAATCTCACTGCTGTCCGGGAGAAATAATTGAGATGTTAAAGAGATCTCATCTGTGATTTTTCCTTCCGGTGGGAACATCTGTGGAACCCGAGGCGTGACGTTCAGTCTCATTGGTGTCTGGAAAAAAACGTTAATAAAGTTTGTAAACTGTCTTTCAGTTTTTAGAGACATGACAAATAACAATCCTTGGAACCTCAGCCTATGTTTAATGAAACTCATTGTTTTGTCCGCATTAGGAAGGATATGAAAGAAAAATTTGATACACATCGCTCTGTTTCTTGTTACGTCCTCGTTTGAATCCCTTCCTCACAGAAGTCTTTCCCTAGTTCATCTTCATTGTCTTTTGGAAGTAAGTGAGCCATTCATAGTAAATTAATGAAGACATTAGTGGAGGAGGAAAAGGCTTACTTGAGTATTCATTTGAGCTTGATTTGATTGTTCCCTAATTTCACAGAGACTGAGGGAGGATTCTTCTACAAGGCAAGCGAATTTGATTTCCTGCGATAAAATGGCAGTTAAAGTGATTAAAGTCGAATTACAGACTCCGGAGGGAAAGACTGTATCGTTGAATGAATGACTTGGGCGACTTGTGCAACACTTTGACTACATTAGAGATCCATTTGTGTGTTTTGGTATAAAAATCTCGGTGTGGGTTCGTGTAAAGGAAGACTACAACATTGGTAAATGGTGACATTCCGGGGCTACATGAAAGACTTTGAAAGATGTTTCGCTGTGAGTTTCATTGCATTACAGACCCTGTGAGAAATGGATACTGATTAAATTTGGGTACGCCTGGAGAAAACCGAGACGTGCCGCGTTCAGCCTCAGAAACGGTAGTTTTTCAGCAGCTGCTTTACTAAACCTGGTTAAGACTGAAGTGCAGGGCTGTACTTTTGCCAAAGCAAACAGGCTGAAAAGTTGAGATGTACTGAAGTTTACTGAAAAATCACTGTTGACAATTCTGTCATTTTCTCACCCTGAAGTCTCTCTTACAAAAAATATCCTGGCTACTCTTCTCTGTGTAATAAAAGTAAATAAGCACTCTTTATATTTATATATTCATTATATTTTCTTTTTCATATTTACATATTATATTTTTAGTATTCTGGCCACTCTTTGCAGTTTAATGAAGTGAACAATGAATATTTTATATATTCATCATACTTTTATTTTGTTTTCTATATTTCTATATTAGATTTTTTTCTATCTTTGTTATGTATTTTACACAATAGTCATTTGATAACTCGCATATATATTGCATGGATCATTTGAAATTTTATGATGCTTTTATTTGCTTTTATTTATGGTGCATAAATAAACATCTGGCACCCATTTACTTGGGGGACTTGTTTCAATAAGAGTAGCCAGGATACTTTTCAAAATAACTCCCAGAGAATACAGAGGGTCACATGACTTTGGACCAATAGGGTGAGTCGATGATAACAGATGATATTTTGAGTGATCTGTCTCTTTAAAAAATGATTCCATCCATGTGCTTCTCGCCCTCAGTACAGTAAAAGGATTAGCCTGTGTCTTAAAAGCAATGCAGGTTCACCTCAGCCAACGTCGCTCCCTTGGCCGGCGTCATGTTGAGTCATTCCTTCCCACTAAAGAGCGTTTTCACGCCAGAGCGGCTCAACTTTAGCATCTATCTAATTTTCCATTGGGAAAACTCGATCCTCAGAGGACGGCAGGCAGTATGGGAGACCTCACGCACAGATTGGAAGCGATTAAGTCGGAGTCTGGCTGTGAGAAACGACCCCTGCGAGAGGTTACGGTGTAGGTGAGTGATGGGAGCAGGCTGTTCCGCTCTGGCTCTGCCAGTTTCTGAGCGCCTGGAAGAGGGCGGGTAACGGGGTCACCACGTGGGTGTGAAGTGGGCTGACTGCTTTTGGATCTTGTTCAAGTTTGTAGGGCCCGCTTAGCAGAGGAAGGCCCTCAGCCAATGTTTTGCTGTTAGCATGAATCGTTAGATCTGAGGACTTTTGGACAGAGTGGAGTTTTGTAGCGTATTGACATCAATAGAATCCAGAGTTTTTATCAAAACATCAGCTTTTTTTTGCTGTAACTGTTACCTTTCGAGTGCTGCACTATAGGGAGTAGATGCTTAGCAGAACATTTTAGCTTCCTGCCTGGGCCGGTGTGGAGTCCAAAGCTTTAGTCTGTAGTGTGGGTGGTTAAGTTGTTATGAGAGGCCGGACTCATCTAAAAATTGTGCAGTCAACCTGCTAGCCTGAAAGTGGGTGGCTGAACTGATGCAAAGAGACAGCAGTGATTATATATAGGCCTCTGAACTGTTTTCTGTCTTGGTTGAGCTGAAGCAGAGACTGGAGAACATCTGAACTGTGTTACAGAGCCCACGGTGACCCGGGTGACCCGCAGGAGAAAGGCTGAGAGCCGTGAGTGCTGGCCTGTGGTGGAGAGGGATGTGAGGTCTGTGTGTGGGTGAGGAAAGGGCTGCTGGGTCAGTCCTCCAGGTATAAAGAGACTTGAGGATGGTTTGAATAAATAAATAATAATAGTATTTGTGTACACTGGAATGTTCTCAGAGCTTTGGCTAACGTCACGTTTTTAACATTTAAATATTATGGCAGATGCATTTTTTTTGTCAGTCCTTGCATTCCCTGGGATCTAACCCACAACCTTTGCGCTGCTAACGCAACGCTCTACCAGTTAAGCTACAGGACAGCTCTACATTTGCTAAAAGCTTTCCTGTTGTTGAAAATATGTTTGATAGCAGAACATTAAAAACACACAGCATTTAAAAATGTCTGAACAAGCTATAGTTATAATAATAATCTAAACATTTTAAAAGTTCCTAGAACATTCAAAATAACATTAATAATGGAAACGCTGGGGAAATTCTTACAACCTAAAATTGTTATCTGGGTATTGCCTCCATCTGTAAAACACTTTCCCTGAGTCTGATGTTTTTATACTGCTGTTGATTTAGTCTGTGTTTCATGTGTTGTAGGTCTGTTGTAAGGTTATGTAATCTGTACTTTTATGAAATTTAATATTAAACTTTAAAAAATCCCCCATTTGATATTGTATGTAGCTCAAGCATTCAGTAATAAACAGCAATTATGTGATTTGCACATTTAGCGCCTGGCATCTATTTCATAGTTGTTTGATTTTTTTTTTTTTTTTTTTTAGTATATTCCCTTAATGCATGCCTTTGTGATTGCTGTGTAAATGCATTAACTCCTGAGCAGCGTTAAACAGTCTGTGTTAATGCGACTGAACGCAAGTCTTGCAGCTGAATCTGCCCTGGAGTTCTGAACACAACAGCGTGTCATGAGAACATTATCTCTGATGCTGCGTTCCATTTACACAGAACACAAAAACACCCCCAAAATTACCTGAAACTGTCGTCTCGCACCCATGCCACAGTTTTTCCTTTAGGATGTGGAAATTTAATATTTTGATTTTGACAGACTTGTACATAAACTCTCTGAATCTGAGTGCATGCGGCTTCTTCAGCTCATCTGTGCATCTCTGAATCTCTGACCTCTGTTCTTTTTCTTCAACCCACTCGTTTCACAACTCATTGGACTGTTTCACTCTGTTAACTCCATCATTCATACATTTGAGCCGTTTCATTGTATCTTCCTCACCGCTCTTTTCTCATTTATCACCAGACGTCTGGCGCTCATCTTCCTCACGCGTGGCCTCAGTGCGTTGCCTCATTTGTATTTGAAACCTGATCTGTTTGATTTATGACTTTATGCATTCTGTTTTCCAGTAGACTCTTCGTTTTCCCCGCAAGGCTGTATTACTGCAGATTAGAAAATAGAAGAATGCGCATCACTCCTGCGCGCTAATGTATCAATTCCCCGAAGCCATTACTTCAAGGTCGTGTCGGCTGGTACGCTGCCGTTCCCGATACCTCCCTGGTACTCTGATAGAGCTCTTGACAGGTGTACCTGCGTGAGTGTGCGTTCCTTTCCTCTCAGAGCAGATGGACCACCGTGGGCCCCGACCCATCGCATGTGGATCCATTCATTCTTTGAGCTCCGAACATCTAATCCTCTCTGCTCTTATGCTGTTAAGATGCTTAAAGCTGGAGGGAGGCATGAGCCCTGTGTGTGAAACTTCAATCCGTAGATATTCCAGAGAGGGGAACTGCTGGCGCTGCATGCTGCCAGTGAAATGCATCATTGACTTTATCTCTTTCTCTGCTTTGAAGGCTGCGGTGGCCTGTCTATCCAGAAGCTAATTTGCGACTCTCTCCGGAATATCAGAATAAACAAGCACGCAGGGCGAGAGCGCATGAGACGGGATTTAATAAAAAAGTATTTGGCTTAGGGGGGTTGGAGGGGGGCCAGGATGCTGCTAGAAGATTGACAGTAGGGGAGTGACTTAGAGGTTCAAGAAACGAGAGTGGGCGCAATAATTGCGGCGTAAATCAGCAGCTGGAATTGCGCTGCAGGGTGTCTGGTTTTAAGCATAACGCGGCGGGAAGCAGGAGCGCTGTGGGAGATGCAACACCCCGCAGCGAACAGTAGATTCACGTAATGCGTTTGGAGCTGCGGATGTGTGTAATCAAAAATCACACACATGCGTTGCATGATGCACACGTGCAGTAGAAGGAAGTTTGCTCGTTTCTGCGGTTCCACAGCTTTAATGTGTCAAAAACACATGCGATTGCTGCTGCACCACCTCAGAGGAAGTGAACAGCTTTAATGGGACTGAATAAAAATAGCCTCACCTTTAACTGAAGTTTGGTGCTCACATTTCTGCATGTGTATGTGAGTGTTTATTCTCTTCTGTGATAATTTATTCTCAGCGCAGCACTGTTGGACTGAGTTGTACCCTTTATCGAAATGACCCTTTAAACACTTCATAAAGCAATTCAAGCTTTTCATGAGAAACAGATTAAAACTCACTCATGCCCTAAATCAATTTATCAGCAATCGGTTGAGACGGTGAATTAACCTCCACTGTTTCTAGTGAGAACCTCTTCATTTGTTAACAAGTGGAAACGCCCACCCGCTCGCGTCACGTGGACTGCTGTGAATGTTTGAACGTTGGGCTCTGTCTGCTGTTTATCTGGAAGTCTGCCTGGTTACCTGCACAACCTTACAGAAGGACTCGCAGCTCTCCTGCTGTGTGTGTGTGTGTGTGTGTGTGTGTGTGTGTGTGATGTCTGTGTATCAGTGATTCTGTCTGTAATCACAGTGGGATTCTGAGGCTCACTGGGTGATAAATAGAAGAGGTAAATGGATAAACTTTGTTGCCCCTGTCACCAGATGCATCTGCGGTTGCTTTGTCTCCCCTACCTTCAACACAGCAGGCTCACACACACTTCAGATGACACAGAGAAGGTGTGTGTGTGTGTGTGTGTGTAGACAGTTGTGTTTTCTAGTTTTTCTGTGTTAAAAATATCAAAACTTTATTAAGATCTGAACATGTCATGTTTACTAAAGAATTAAAAAAAGCTTTCAGAGATAGCTAGTTAAATTTAGCGAGGTTTATGTTTAAAAACAAGAACCTTGTTTGTCAAAGGGTAGAAAATAAGCATAACATAAAGAAAAAAATCCGGTTGGCAAATAGTTTCTGTAATATACTGTATATGTTTCTGATAGACTGTACCCACACACACACACACATACGAAGATAAAAGTCTTTGCTTGTTTCACCACATCTTTTAAGACAGCGTGTCGAGTTATATATAGTTTTCTTGATCTGGAGACCCCAGCATTCTTCTGTCTGGCAGGTTTTAAACGCTGTGGCTCATTCAGACATGAGGAACGTGTTTGATTGGGGTCAGGTAAACCTGAAACCAGCCTAATTATATAGCGCTTCCCCAACACCAATTAGTCAACTAGTCGTTCAGGCAACCAACCGAGTTTTCTTTTAATTTGCCTCTCACAAGTTTATACACACACACACACACACACACAGCTGTATTGGTTAAAACGACTCTCATAAGCCAATGTTGTGAGCACTGTTTAATCCTAAAGAGCCAGGAAAGCAGATATACTTGTATAAATCAATAGATCCTCAAGGCTGTGCACAGTCGAAATGCCAACACTGTATCGTTAGAACCGTGTTTGTGTGTGTGTGTGTGTGTGTGTGTGTGTGTGTGATCATCTATCCATCCACTTCATCATTTGCCAATCCATCGCACAGATTTCATTCCAGGCACATAAGCTCTTAGTGTAAGACAACAACCATTGAATTTCTTCACTGTTCAAGGCTGAAAATCACTTGCGGTTTATATCAGAAGCAAATGTCAAATAAAACGTGGCATAGCATTTGAAAATATTTAACACAGAGGGTGTCAAGCAATCAACATGCCATCCAAATATGTTTTCACACCCAGTTTTGTCAGGTATTTCATGTTATTTTAGGAGTGGCGGGTGCCTGCTGAGCCGAACGCCCTGTGAGCTGTGATCATCCGATGTGTCTTACTGATGTGCAATTCTCCAGACGACCTTTATTGACACGCCGCAATGTTTTTTGACAAACTGATCTGTTAAACTACACCTCGTGTGACAGATATAATTTCAGTGTCTCTGCTTGCCGACATGTGTTCCTGCTGGGCTGTTGTCACGTTATAATAATGTGCTTTAGACGTTTGTGACGATTTATTCAATTGGCCTGCGCCTTTAAACAATCCAGAAGACTTGATTTCTTATTGCAGCGTGTCAGATGCATGCAGTAATGCATGTTTTATTTTCTGTATGCATACAGTTTGTAAACCAAAGGGTTTATAAGAGCAACAGCAGGGGTTGTCCCTGTTTTTCAGACCGGGGACCCTTTGGTGGATACAGTGAGCTTCTAAATGCTGTTTTGTGTAAATGAGTGTTTTATTTTAATACTGGCCTATTATAACACATTATGGTACAGTACTTGCATTGTACATTAGCAGTAATTATGTTGATGGCTTGGCAGGTTTATATACATTTTTTATACATTACGTTACATTTGGCTTCAGCTTTTATTTAAAGCGACTTGCGGTGCACACTGGTGCCTATACATTTGGCCCGCTGGGAACTGAACCCATGACCTTGGTGTTGCCATCCCAGTGCTCTGCTAGTTCAGCTACACAAACACATTTTATTGTGATTTATTTTTATATGTTTACCTATGTGTTTTGAGTTAACAGTACCCAGCTACTATGGAGTGCTTTTATAATGTTGGCTAAGTTTTATAAGTTTTTTTGAAAGATATATTAAAAGCTGTTAGGGTAACAGCTGTTAGGGTAACATTATGGAATTAAAAAATGTTGAGCAATAATGATAATACAGCATCTAAAAATGTTTTGACTTTTTGACAATCCTAGAACATTCAAAATAATTTTTTTATGTTTTTTTTATTGCTAATGGAAATGTTAGGCAAACGTTCTTTGTTAGCTGGGTATAATCGTTGGACCCGGGGAATGGCTTGGTCTAATGGTCTTTTATAATCCGCTAAGAACAAAGTGTGACTTCAAAAATTGATTCTGAATTTGCTTTTATTTGGTTAGGATTGAAAGAACCACCGCTTCACAGACGATACATCTGATTATTGATTGTTTTATACCCTAGTGTGTGGAGGTCAAATCTCAAACGGCTCTTTGTAGAAACAACTGATAACGGTTGTGTACTCTACAAAGGAGAATCGAGTCATATTTTGGGAGGGATCTGAGTACAGCATTGGCCTTGATGAACATTTTAAATAGACCTCGGATATTTGCAGGGTGTGTAATATAAATGCTATCAGTTCTGCTTGCTTCTCGCGTCTCTCTTGGTTTTCTGCAGTGCTCTTTAAACATTAATAGTGCCAAATGTCAGGCCTCCCACCCTTCCGTCTTCCTGTGTGTTTGGATTCTCTGCAGTCCTTAATCCTGTTACTGGATTACACGTTTTATTCCTCTATTTCTTCTGTTCCATTTCCCATGCACCCCAAACACTGCAGTGCGTTCGGAGGCCAGTGCGAGGATTAGCATAGCATTACTGAGGTGAGGAATCACACTACACTGAAACACAACAGTGTAACAACTGGCTGAAGTAACATTAATGAACAGTCATGTTTAGTCAATGGTAACTAAATAGAGAAGGATTGCCTGTAACTTAACGCTATTTTTTTTAGCTTGGTTTGGTACCTAGCTGACAGGAAACGCTCTCAAAAAACGTTGGCTGATGTTCTCCAGAAGTTCTCCTAAAGTTATCATAGGTGTTTTAGCACTAATTTAAGCAGAATGTTGTTTAACCTTGTCATGTATATCAAAAAACGTTTTTCTTGGCAAGTAGCAAGTTTTTCTTAGCTAGTAATTAGTGGCGCATTATAGAATCAAGACAGACAGAACTTACATGTTTTTGCAGAGCAATTACATCTCTCTTACATTTTTTTCATCTGTTCATTTACTTTGCTATGCTCTGTTATAAGAGACTCTGTGATCATTGATACTATAGAGAAAGTCCATTGATGTATCCGTTGTCTTTAATGAAGTCACAGTTAAAGCTTAAAGCAACTATTTGTCTTGTGTACATACTGTACGAGTGAAGAATGCATTTTTAATATCTGATATTTATCACCTAAACATGCTCAGATGGAGAAATAATGAAGCATTATTAATGAGACTGAATAGAGAGGAAAGATTTGGCCTTGAAATGACCCTACAGTGAGAAAAAAAAGAGATTTAATTGCTCTGAGCACAAACACACACACACACACACACACACTCATGTAGCTTCCTGTTTCTATTAACAATGCTTACGAATCTGTTCAAGGCCTTTATTTGTCTTTATTAGTCTAAGTCTGTAATTTTTTTCTAGTATAAAAGCAGAGGGATATTTGTCATAAACTTTTTTTTCTTATTGTTGTCTGTCCATCTTTCCATGATTTCATTGTCCAGTGCAATAGATTGTGGTCAGGATTTGAGCCAAATGAATGAACAGGTTGATTCTTAAATTGATGTGTGCATATACCAGCAGAACCGGGTCTTTTCTCTGTCAGTGGTGATAACGGCAGAGAGACTGACAGCTATAGCATTAGTGATGAGCAGCGAGGCACGGCAGCAGCTGGGCACATGTCATACGAAAGGCAATAACATGACGACTGTCGACATGACAACTCCTGGTTGGCCAATTTCAGGTTCTGAACATACAGCACGGGTCAAACTAATGAGCTCCTAACGAAAGACTCACCCAAAAAATAAAATGAATTATTTATCACCTTCATGTCAGTCCAAAACTGGAATGCTGTTATATTTTCTGAAATATTCTAGCTTAAAGCATATCAGGGTTAAATGACAAACGAGTGAGTAATAACTGTAATTATTAGGTGAACTGTTTCTTTAAATCTGGTTTGATTTGGAAATTTCAGTCGTATGTGTTGGAATGCAACTGTGTTTTCATAACAAAATTGTTTATGAGCTTTAATTCATAATTAACATTACAGACGGGGCTGAAATAACAGTTTTCCTCCGCTGTGAATGTGTTTTTGTTTGTAGCATCTGATCTCTGCTTCACCATTAGTGCGAGTCTGCAGAGAAAGACAACACAGCCATGTTTCCTTCTACTCTTTTATTATATTTTACTTCTCTGGCCTTGTCCATCTCCCGGCAGCCTCTCTTGGGGAATCTTTATTGTTCGGTCTCATTTCTCGCATCTTCTCCTCTGTTCTCATGTCATCTGTTTTGTGCAGCGTTCCATCGCTGGAAGAGAGGCTGATGTTCACTTGAGAGTGACGATGTTTACTCGTTCTGGCTCAATAAAGAGAGCTGATCCGAGCTGGGCCCAAAGCAACAGTATTGATCTATTTGGCTTGTGGTTTTGGAAGATATTTGCAGTCCTTTAATGACACAAAACTCCTTCTGTGGTACTTTCAGCGCCCGACACGATGTGATGACCAATGTTTGCACGAGGATAAGTCAGGAAGGTACCGTAAGGTTGTTCAAACAGGCTCAGTTTGGATTTCTGCCAGCTGATTGGCTGGGAGTCGTCTTGTTTTAATATATGCACATACAAACAAACACTGTACCAGCTGATTGTGTGGTTGTGTTCAGTGGTTTTGTCGAAATGTGATGGTGAGGTGATATGAAGACACAGTATTTTAATCTTTGTTTTTTTATGGTTTATTAGAGATACATCAGTAGTGATTTTGCTTTTTTGGCAAAAAAAGTTTGAGAAAACAAGTGTCAGTGTCTCAGCCAGCTGGAATCATTCTTCTACCGCAGGCCCTGTTGTTGACTTGTTGTCACGTTTCTATAAAACAGGTAAATTCTGCTTAATATAGTGCGAGTTGTTCTGTGTGAAGTATGCTAATTGCTTCAGTCCATGTTTCAGATTGGTTTCTGTGCAAATGTTCTTTTCTTATTACTTTAAAATCATGTCTTAATTAAGCGTAGGTTATTGAAAGCTTTGTTGAAGCTTTTTTAAACTGTTTTTGGTGCTGTAATGTTTGTAATTTTAAATAAAGTAAGAATTTCATCACTTTTCAGTGTAAATTTAGAAAACTCGATTGCAAAATAACCCAAAAAGCTCTTTTTTTCAGGAAACAGAGAAACTGTAAAACACACCATTATATTTCTGTGTGTGATTGTGGATTCCACTCACATGTTATTCACCAATGAATAGAATTTGTTTTGTAGTATTTAAGATTCTGGAAGAACATTCAGACCTCCAGTGGCCCGTGTGGGAGTGGGTACAGTCAATATATCGGCCCGTTACATCAGCTCAACAGCGCCCTCATATTGATTCTGTCTCTCTGACAGGAGAAGAGTTCTCCAAATGTAGACAGAGGAACTGGGTTCCTCTCAGCTGGCCGAGTTTAAAGTGTGGAGTTATTAAAAAAGACCTTGATGGCCCAGTGATTGTTAGGTTGTTTGTTCCTTTTCTTTCAATATAAAAGTGTGTGTGTGTGTGTGTGTGAGTGTATGTGTGTGGGTGAGTTTGTGTGTGTGAGTGTATGTGTGTGTGGGTGGGTGAGTTTGTGTGTGTGAGTGTATGTGTGTGTGGGTGAGTTTGTGTGTGTGAGTGTATGTGTGTGTTGGTGGGTGAGTTTGTGTGTGTGTGTGTGTGGTAGTGAGAAACACAGCTTGTCAGTTTAAAATATTGAAGAAAACCATATATCTTCTATAAGTTATAGGTTGTGGATTCAGATTCACTTGTGCTAGCGGGGTTATGCCTTAATGCCTCGTGCATGTGGTTCTGTGTTTATTTAACACTGTATGTTTGGTTCAGTATGATATCTGCTGATCTCGTGCATTATAAATATGACAGAACCTGCTGTGCTGTTTGCTACATATCTGGATGTCTCCAAATTGACCCCATTAACACACCTTCTTGGTTTTATTGTGCATTATTTTTTTAGCCCCTTTCTTTCCAGCCTTCTTCCCTGTTCTGTTATGTAATGCCCCTGTAAAGCTGTTTAAAACAAAGTACATTGTGAAAGTACAAAAATAAGTTGAGTTTTGTGCCCAATCAATTTCAGATGGATGAAATCAAGCCCAAATTTCCTGTTTCACTTGAAAATCCATCAGATTGTGGATAAAAAATGGAATTGCAACAGTAGAAGTTTAAGATCCATGAATCAATTTAGCATGAAATTACCGCTGCCTAGCCTCCGGTGCTCTCGCTGCATCTCCTGCAGCAGCTGAGCATCACATTCGTCTGTTTGTTTGTGGTTGGAATACCTGCTGAATTTTCTGTATTCTCCCGGTTCTGTTTTCCAGCTGACTGAGTACAGCAGGAGGCCATTGGCTCTCGGTGTGCATGCGGAGATGAATGCGCATTATAGAGCTGTATCTGTATATTATAGAGATGTGTCTTTATACAACGCAGCCAGTCTCATTTAGTTGTGTGTATCATTAGTCAAAGTGATGCAGATGAAAATCCTGCCACTGTGTGGATGAATTATTAAACGCTCTGAGCTGCCACAGAAGGACAACAGGGTCTTTCGTTAAAGCTCATTAGTTACGTTACAGTGCCGTGTACAGTTCTCTCCAGCTCCTGAGGGGAGGAGCGTAAATTACACATCGGTGATGTGGGTTAGTGTGTGTGCGTGTTTGGCTGTGGGTTCGAGTCTGTGGGTGGGTGTCCCCTAAGGGCACGGTTCTCCAGACAGCTGCCCTGGAGTGTTCAGCTCTTTGACCTTCTCACATAAAAGTGCTTAATAAGTAACGTACCTCCTGTATTTACTGCTAAATGGCTGCACGGATAAATTGGCTTGAAAGCAATTAAATACAGACCCAACTCCTCCCCAGCTGACCCAGTCACTTAAGCGGGGGGCTGTAATCACACTCATTTCCTGTTCCCAGAAACACAATTACACCTGTGGCTCTGCCCTTTAAACCGGACCGATCTCTGCATGCATCACACCAGCTGAATACGTCTAATTTATCCACAGCACAAGACAATAGAATTACACCTGGACCTACGGCTGGTTAATGATTCACACGGACAACAGCTGAGAAGCAGAGATGTTGCTCATTAAGATAAACAGAAAGCCAGACACAGAATCTATGTGAGGCTGTTTTTTATTGAATGGAAATGCCTTTCTTTAAAGTCACTGTGAAAGTAAAAGATACTTTTTTAATATTATCTTAGAATGTTGCCACGTTTATTTAAATGACTAATTTTTTTATAGTTTTAATCATTTTTAAAAAAATCTTAAATCAAAATCTGAAAACGTACTTTCTTGAACACAGATCTTCTCTGATGACATCAGTGCGACACATGGGCGGAGCCAGAACTGCTAACCACTCCCCTCCAATGAGCTTTGAAACGCCCACTTTAATAGCCAATCAATTCTCAGAGGGAAAGAACAAGCCACACCCTCTATTTTACAGTTTGAATTGCATTGTCAGCTACAACTTGCTGTTCATGTGGAATAGTTAAATTGAATATTTTGGCCATTGTTTTAACAAATAATGAGGTAAATGAAGATTGTGTTTAAAACAACGTTTGGAACGATAAATTTTGCTCTGCAGAATCTTCCACATGTTCTGAAGAGTTAAAGTAGACTCAAGTGTTTGAGGGTGTACTGTAATGTCATCTAGTGTGCATCTGGCTGTAATTCTCAGAGGTGGAGCCTGTCCAAGGGTGTAGGGCCAGGTGGCCTGAACAAGTGAAACCTTAATGAATTTATGGCAGTAGCGACGATGCCCAATAAACACCAGGTGCACCTCATCATCCGTGTTGCCTGTGGTATTGCCTCCTCTTTTGGGCACATGTTGCTGTGAGGCTGTTCGTGGGCCAATAGTTAAAAGACCAGCATGCAGATGGCCGAATCCTAATTTGCATCCTATCTGTATAGTCTTAAAGAGAACGGTAAAGAGTTTAAGATTAGTAGCCCAAATCATACAATGAGAATAATGTAATGTTAATAAACAGATGCCTGGGTGGTAGATTATTACTGGTAGATTTTCAAAATATGAATCCTCACAGTTTTTCAGAGCTAACATTGCCCACAACTGCTAGTGCTTCCAACGCAGAAGAGTTTGTGACAGCTGTCGTTCTCATTTCAGTTTAAAAAGTTGAAAACTGGAGCGGATCTCCAGGCCAAAGCTAACGTATCTGTCAATGTGTGAATCTAAAAGTGTAGCAATAACTGGTATGTAGATGGTATATTTAGCTACACTTAAAAATAATGGGTCCTAAAAGCTTTTAACATTTACAGAACCCAGCTGTAGCACAAAATGTTCTCTGTGGTGGATGAAGGTTCTGTATACTGCAAAAATGGAAAGAAATTGTTCTTTTACCAGCGACTGAAAGGTTCTCTGTGGAACCAAAAATGGCTCTTCTATCATACCTGTGAAAACCTCTTTTTAGCACCTCTGTTTATAAGCGTATGGATGCTAATGTGTACGTGTAAATGCATTACTCTATCAGTGTGGATTTGACTGGGGCGTGTGGTTAAAACTGTGGTGTCTGAATACGATGTACGTATTTTGTGTGTAGCAAGACGGTGTGTTTTCTGCAAATCAACATTTAGGTTGTGAATATGTGAACTGGGATTCACACCATTATTGCAGGGCACAAAGTTCTTCTGACACATCAGCCATGTGTGAAATGGTTTCCACAGAATTACCCAGCTACCAATTTTAGGCTGTAAGAACGTTTATTAATGTTATTGCAACTTGAGAATCGAGTTTTTAAAAAGTATATGACATGTAACGTTAAAAAAATCTGCTAAAGTAAACGCCAGAACGTTGTTGATGACTTTAGGAGAACGTTAGCTAGGGAGACTGGTGAACATCTAAAGGTGTAGAAGATCCAGCATCTGATTCAAAGCAAAGAAACGTGAGGCTGAAGCAGAAAGACTGTGGTGGAGGGAATAAGTGGGTGAGGGCTATCACAGGACAGCTCAGGCATAACTCTGCGTGTGGCTGCACATATAAACTGTCCAGCAGGCAGAGTACTGCAGGCCTGAGGAATGAGACGGGCTTGCGTTCTGATAGGATGTGATAACCACTGTATATCAACCACCAATGGATCGATGCTACAGCACCGCCGCCCATACAAACACCCACCACACACACACACACACACGCCATAAAAACACATGAGCGAGTCAGTGATCAGTCTCAGAAGCCTGACAGATCAATACGACCCAATATCATGAAACAGTCCATCTGCACTGCAATTTAAATATTTATTTTCTGTTTACAGTGCAGTCATTTGTTTACATACAGATGTTTGCCTTCAGATACAAGCGTCTTTGTTGTGAAACGGAACCGTTAATAAACTGAAAGAACAAACGTTTCCATCAACACAGCGCATTGAGATGTTTTTAATGAAGGCTGGTAATAATAGTTGTAATATTAACATTAGTTGGAGTCCGTAACTTTCGGCTCTTTACTGCCACTTCTGTTTGAAACATAATTGCAGGTTACTTTATATATTTTGTATTTTTATTTTATGTATATTGAAGTCAAATGAAGCCAAACTGACATATCCTGATAAATTGGACCTGACAGCTCAAATTATAGTAAGTAAATTATGAACACTGATCTGTTACACATTTGCTCAGTAACTGAGGTTTGTTTATTTTAACCCATAAAAGTAACAGATTGCAGCGTTATTAATAATAATAATAATAATAATAGTAGTTGTTGTTGATGTTAAAAGAATAGCACCTTTGCCTCTGGTAATTTTCCTTGACTGTAATTCCTTTAATGTTTGTTTAAAATGCTGCAGGTTTGGTTAACGATAAATTTCAACTACGAGCGATAAAGTTTTATTGTATTGTAGATTATTTTCAGTTCAGTTTTATTTATGTGGCAATTTTAGCATCGGTGCAGAATGCTGGGCATAAAGCCCCGGTGAACACGCAAGCCAACGGTGGCAGGAAAAGAAAGAATTCTTGGATAACGGCTCAAGGACAAACCGATCCTCAGTTGCTCCAGAACAAGCAATTTAGAGTTAGTATGATAGTTTAGGAACATCTGTTTCTACCAGACTTTTGACTACCAGAATAATACTTTGGCCAGGAGCTGCCCACTAAACAGTTGGTATTTCAGCACAAAACCTTACATCTTATTCATTAGCCACCCACAAACCAGCTTCACCAGGTGCTACAGTATCTGTGCTGATTTAACGCTCCTGCAAATGTAAATGTAATAATTATTATTTCACAAACATGCCTTTTGCTATAGATGTTAGTCTTATGCTACGGTATGTAAGATATAAAAAGTTAGTGCTAATTGTCTGGTGCAAATAACCTTGTGGTCTTGTGACTCCACAGAAAAGCAAGTTTAGGAAGAAAGTTTGTTTAATAAAGATGTTTGTTTGCGTTTATTAATAATTGTGGCAGCAGTAATTCATCAAATGATGGATAAGAGTGTCATAACCGGGCGTCTATCCAGGTAAACGCCTCCGACTCGGGCTTTGAGGTGTGGAGTTCTGTGTTAGTCAAATTTTTTAGCCGTGTTTGTGCTGTTGGCAGAGTTGCATAATTTCCTTTGTGATTTGGGTGCTAAAACATTGCAGGTAGCACGTGGAAATAAACAACGCTATTAACAAGCGCATTTCAATCCTGGCTCCCCCTACATGTTTTTAACGTGACGTTTAGAGGCGGATAAATCTACAAACGGTGATACGATAATGCCATTCGAATAATGCTGTTGAACAAACTTAAGTGTAATCTGTTAACGTTAAAAAGTTTTTGTCATCAGAAAAACAACAGTTGGTGAAATAATTAACAACAGTACACAGTTTACCCCTACAGGTAAACGTTTCATTCGCTGTGTTAATGCTAATGTAGATTGTTTACTGCACCTGCAAAGACAAGCAGCTTGAGTAAGGATGAAAGAACACGATGAGTTGAAAAACTCGATGGGAATCCCAGCTGTAATGGGAAGCTCTCGGTGCTTAATTGCCTGCAGGAAAAGGGAAAAGCGGAGGAAAATTACAGTGTTCTGTTATTACGGCCCATACGGGCAGACATGTAGCTGTCAGCAGCCGGTGAGGTGTGTGTGACGCTACACTGACGGACTGCCTCTCTGACAGTCTAATCTCCATCAGTCTGTCTGTCTGCTGTCACAGCGCCGGTGGAGGTCCCTCTCTCACTTCAGTTCTGACTGCTGCTCTGACTTTACCCACAATCCCCTGTGGGTTGCTGTTCCCACATGCATGGCTAATAAGTTTAAGAGGTGCGCTCACTACGCTACTGCGCTATGTTTGAACTATGTTTGAACTATGTTTGGCAAACTTTGAACAGCTTTTGTTCGTTTTAATACCATAACAAACTATTTTTAGGACTATTTATTTTGTTGATTAGGTTCTTGAATATAATGTTTAAGTGCATTAGTGATTAAACAGAGATTTGAACCAGCAACACAGTAAAACTGTTTGTTGGGTGCATTTGTTGTTTTTGTTTACTGTAATTCAATCAGTTAACATCACACTGTAGCGCCACGCAAGTTTGATTCGGTTCATAATACAGGAAACATGCTTAAACACATTTTGTAGTATCTCCAGCTTACAAATTTAAGTTGAAAATTATGAAAAGTTCTACACAAGTTTTGATGAAGTATTTACATTATTGCTTGGTTATGAGAACAGAGTTTGTTTTTGATAACACAGAGCCGGATTTGTTTTGTTGAATATAAGAACTGTACCTTTAGAATAACTGCTGATTTGTCATTTTGTCTCTCAACACACACACACACACACAACTGTTGTTTGGTATATGTAGGAATGAGAATTGTTAACCCTGAATCACCTGTCAGGATAAAGTGTTCCTGTCCACCGCTGAACTTTACTGAAATTAGATATTGATTTGCATGGTACAAACAAGGCCAATTTTTATTTTTTCGTATACTCACTCTAATGGTTTTCACCAGGCTGAGTGACGGACGTGAAATGTGCTGGATGTGAACTAGTCTAATAGGAAAGATGCAGAACTTGATTAATGGTTTTCATTGAAAGATAAAGACCTCCGAATGCATTGCACTGCTGTATGATGGGCTGCTTTGTGCCATTTATGGTAATAATTGCTTTGTTTCAATTTATTTTGTCCATTAAGGCGGTGACTTCAGAGAGGAAGAAAATGAAATGCTGTAATTTATATCTAGCGGCTGTAATTTGTGTAAGTACATAAAATCTTAGGAATCGCTAGCCAGAGCCGGGGCAAGGTTTAATGAGAAAATACTTGTTTTGCATTTCATTGCTTGCCATTTTTAATGCGATAACTTTGGGTATTAATATATTTTTGAAAGCAAATTAAACCATTTTTCCCCTGTCATTCTGTTGCTTGTGTAAAAATGCTGATTTCCAAAACATTAATTTGTCCCCTGGTGACAGAGCCGTTTCACTTCACAATCACTGATAGTTTACGCTTGAAATTAAGGTTTTAAGTTGGACAAAAGGTTGTTATCGGCGTGACCACCTGCAAAAACACAAACGAATTCATATTTGAGTTGTGTTTAGCCGTGCATTAGTGTATATGAATATGGTTTGTTTTCCGTGAGCAATGCATATGCTCTTATCTCTCTGTTCCACAGTGATGAATATAGTGCATTCTGGGATAATAAATAAGTCCCTGCAGGGCAAGAATAGCATTTTAACATGACAATTACCCACAATTCCATTCTCAGCAGTATATGTTAACATCAGTTTACTAAAGAATATTTTTAAACTCATCGTTTCACAGCTCTGGTAAGATTCATACAGATGAAATGTTTGTTTAACAGATTTATACATTTATGCATTTAGTAAAATAGTAAAACATAGTATGTAGACTGTGGCATATTATTTAACTTCTCATACATACATTTATCTTCCTCTGAGCTTTATACAGTTATTCTATTGTGAAGGATTGAAATGGCTGAAAATACAGTAAAATAATTGAATTCTGCCCTTGTGTTTTTGAGATAAATGCTTATCTTGCCCACTGCTTCTCTGATTCTAAATTGATATTTGAGTGAACTCGATTTAAATATAAATATTTAAATATAACTTTAATATTTAAATCACTAAAGCCAGCAAACTGAATGACATTCAGCTGTATCCTATCGTGGTCATGGTGATGTTTTCTTCATTTATTGTGTGGCAAGCTGTGCAGTTGCACTAGACTTTAGACAAAATGAATCTGGACCTGAAACAAATATGGATTCCAGTGCTTGTTGCTAGTTGCTGTCGATAGCTGCGCTTTATTCATGATAAAACAAAGCTGTGACCTCGTCCCCAAGCTGCTCTAGCTATTGGTATGCAGCAACCACAGCTGATCGATATTTACAGTTTGTTGCATAGCAACCTTCTGCTATCATTTTCAGGTACTGTTTACACCTTTAGCATGAGTTAATAGCGTCTGTCTTGCAATAACATTGGTGTAAAAAATGCATATAATACTCACAAGATAACCGTCGTCAGGCAGCTATTTAAATCCCAGGTACAATTTTATCTGTGTCATTATGTCAGCGAGACAGACAAAGTGGCAGGAAGATTAAGTATGCATTCAAATAACTTGTGTAAGGTCTGGGAATTTCAAGGATAGCTATTCATAGTATCCCAACCAATCACAAATTTTTGCACCCAAGAAATTTGTGGTGTATAAAATTGAATCCATGAGCTGCAAGTCAGTGTAAAATCACTCCATGTCAGTTCTTATGTGCAGTTCAGTTAATAAAACACATATGTTTAAGTGCTTTTTTTTAGTTTGCAGTGAATGCGACGGAGCCGGGCAGAGATTGGTGTTTATGAGGCACATGGACTCTGTGGTTACTGCTCTGTGCCACTTACATTTGAGCAGTTCCATCTAAATGCCAGCATGAGAACCATTTCCCAGAACCGTGAGAGGGCCTGTGTGATTTTACACTTCAGATGCGATGGAAGCTCTCATCATACTCGTGTTGAGTCGATCTCCACCAGGCTGCTGCATCACAGAGGTCATGTTTCCCATCAGAGGAGTCCTGGCGCTCGGTTGTCACCGTGACCCTGGGATTGACAGAGATTGCAGTGAGATTATGAAGCAGGAGCAGAGCGCGCTAATAATCGCATTTCTGACAGGAGCGGCGGGGTCAGCGAGTCGCTGTCCAATCAGGGACACCTCTGGAGTGGATTCTGTGGTCCAAACTCCCGGTTTCCTCCGCTTCTTTAAAATCCTTTGAGTTCTGAACCTTTAACCCCACCCAAAATGAGTCGGGTTCTATGCAGGCGATGTGGGAAATGTTATGGAACCTCACCAGAAACGTTGTGAACGTTCGGAGTGAATCTGCAGTATCTGAGACGAATGCTAAAGAGCTTCCACTGTTTTTGCATTTGGCTCGATTGCTGGGTTGAAACCAGAGTTCGATTCCAACCCCCTCGTCCAGCCCCCGCAGGTTTTTCTCACATTATTATTTGGCTGTGGAGCGTGTTACGTTTGCGTCATCAGTGTAACAGTGAGTACTAGCAGCGCTTTTCAGGGTAGCTAGGTAACGGCTAATGATGAGAACGCGCCAGTGTTGTTTACTTCCTTTTTGTTTATTTACTTACATGCTTTGATTCTTTTGCTACCAGAAACAAAAGTGAGGCAAAGAATTAAATGTGTGTTACTCACAAAGAATACAAGCAGTAGGTAATTGAATATTCTGCAGATATATAAACACCACAGGTCAAGAATTTAGGACCATCTACTCATTCTTTATCAGTATTTTCTACATTGTAGAATAAGTGTTCAATTATCAAACCATAAAATAACACAATATTATAAAAACACAAATGACACTGTGAGAATTACAGGGTGACCTAAAAAAAGTGGTTTATTTTAGCATCTTAAGAGCAGAATTTGCAAAAACTCCCAGTGAGATGCTTTTTAAAGTAGATAGTCATGACCGCCTTCGATGGCACATAATGCACAAACTGTGAGGACGGTCATTTATTATTTGTGATCTTTGCTTCATCTTTTGGATAAGCAGGGTTTTGTGTGAGCAGAGGAGAGTGTGTGAGCCCGGGGCTGTTATCTGCTCCCTGCCACTGAGCTGGAGGTTAACAGGGTGGGTAAAACTGCGCTGTCTTCTCATTTAACTTACACGCAGGAGGGACTGTTGCTGCTTTCTCTTGAGAGGCCATTATCAGACTGTATGACAGCTAGATTTTATTATTATTTAAGAAAATTCGATCTCTCTGGCAATAGTTGCTCGCTTTCTCTCTCTCTCTCTCTCTCTCTCTCTCTCTCTCTCTCTCTCTCTCTTTCTTTATCTTACTCAGTCACTATCTGAGGGCCGTTGTGAACTACTGGTTAGTGAATCAGGCTTGTAATTAGAAGATTAACGTAACGCTTTAACTATCTGTCTACCTAACCACCAAGAAATGTTCTTTATAAGTTCTGTCAAAGTTATCAAAGAATGTTTGTGTAGTAACTTTAGTAATGTTTTTCTGAGTGTTCTGAAAAGGTTAGCTTAAAAACTTTATTCTTAGATTGAGTAAATTTTTAAAAACATTACTGAATTAAAAATATGTTTAAGTTATGTTGTAACCCAGCAGTAATGTTAATACAACTGGATAAAAAACAGTTTTTGTTATTTAATGGAAACGTTAGTAAAATGTTTTAGCTGGATATTTATCTGTCTGTAAATCTTCCTTCCTGTCTGTCTGCCTGCCTGTCCGTTCATCTGTTTGTCTGTCTACCTATCTAAGCAATTCAATAATTTCTTAACTGAAATGTCAGCTAAAATAAATATCTGTCAGTCTGTCTGTCTGTTTGTTTGTCTGTCAGTGTGTCTGTATTTAAGTTCAGGCAAACAGTTGAAAACTGAAAGTCCCCCTTTGGGCACTGAACACTGTTAACAAAACAATAGCGCCATTACAGAGACAAACGGCTGAGGGGCGCTGACATCAGTCTGCATCTCATGCTGATGTATTAGCTGAAATTGTGTTCAGTATATCAGGAGGATTTGCTGAAGAAACACACCATCATTTGCTAAAGAATGAAACAAACTTTATTAAGCTGTTACCTCTGGATAAAGGTTTTGTTCAGGGGTTTAAGCAATAATTGTTGTTTAGAGGGGAAGCGGAACAGCTGTAACGGCACATCTCTGTTCATTTACAGTGATTTATCAGATGAACAGACTTACAGAAGAGCTCCAGAGAGAGATAGAAATGCAATGAGGCCACTGTCAGAGGGACAAATGAGAGCTTTCCTTCAATGTGATTAATCTGCATGCGCACTCAACAAATCTCTATCAGCTCAGAAATAGGGCAGTTATAAAAAGTCGGAACTAGCCGCACATGACGGAGCATAGAAGCATTGATCACATTTTTTGCCACTTTCAGGTGAGCGTTTTCAGTTTATCACAGTGTTTATTCCCATCTCCATGTCACGGAGCGCAGAGGCCAAATTTATTCCCTACTTTATAAATTACAAATTGTTTAAAGCTAAATTTTTGTTTTTCTACTTTGCTTAAAGTTTTGTGTAAGCGTTCCTCTCCAGCTCCATTCCAGGTTTTCCATTTCTCTCACGTGTCTCTGTGTACGCTCCCTGGTGAAAGTAGCTTCGCTCTGAGCGATCCTGGAGCAAGAGAAAATGCTGATGCTACACTCCTTGCTCAAGGCAAAACCGCACAGGTCCGTTCCTGTTGTGCTTTCACATCTCATACGCCTGAACTGAGTAATCCTGTACCTCCCCAGTGCTGTTAACACAGAATATCGGCACTCTTGTGATGTCACGTTACAGGTCTGATATCCTGCCATAGAACCAGTAATTAATGTAACGATGCTAATGAAAACCAGCCAGGTGTTGGACGTCTACAAATACTAGTCACACAAAGCAGCACAAAAGAAGTAGATGATATCTGTTTGCTGTAATGACAGATTTACATAGTATCAGTTTACCCACCCTGTTATTTATGAAGCAGAGAATGAGAGCGAGATGGCAAGATAGAGGGAGACGCAGAGAGAGAGGCACCAGCAGATAGCGCCGGCGTGGAGTGGAATAGCAAACGTGGAGGATTGGGCGATTGAATATTCTGCTCACGCTTCTGCTCAGTGAGACTGGCAGCAGAGATTTCTGATTGGTGATCAGAGATACGCCAGAGTCATGATCGAAGCTTCCAAACCTGACACACAGAGGGAGAATTTGAATTTCAGAGTCACACACACACATAGATACACACACTCACACACACACCAGGATGTTTAAAGCTGCAATCTGTATTTTTTGCCTCTGTTTAAAACATAGAACTGCAGGTTACTGTACAGTTTTTTTACTGTACTTTTTTTTATTGTAAATTAAAGTCAAATAGGCATTAAACTGATACAATCATTCATAATTTGAGAGCTCAAATTATAAGTCATTTTTAGAAGCTTTTTATAAATGAGGTATGAAAACTAACACTGGTATGTCATGCTTAATAATTGGTTTTTGTATATTTTTAACCTAAAAGTTAAAGATTGCAGTTTTAAACGAAGGGCTGTTAAAATATTTTTTCTGTTGCATTAACTTTTGGCTGTTATGGTGCTGTGAGTTTGCAGTGGGACTTTTGTAGTTGTCCTAACAATACCCAGCTAATAGGGAATATGCTCAGAACGTTGGCTAATGTTCTCTGAAAGTTATCAAACATTCTTGCAGTAACATTAGCAGAACATTTTTCATTCTACTTTTTTCGTTATGTTTTAAAATTTCGTTATGTTTCTTAAACATTAGAGAATTTAAAAATGTTGACTAACGTTCTGATCTGATCAATCTGATCAATGAAACTGATCAATAATGTTAATACAATGTCTAAAAAGCTGAACGTTCCTAAAACTTTCAGAATAACTTTTTTTTTTTTTACTTTTTTGTTACTTAATTGAAACTTTATAGAAATATTCCTGGAACTTAAAATTGTTAGCTGGGGTAGCAGATGGAAGATTAGCAGAACCTTTGAAATTCAATTGTAGTTTAGTTTGTTCCACCAAACTTTTACCAAAATTACTTTTTATAATAATACCATCTTCTTAGACGTCAAACAAGCCCTCTCTGTACCTCTCACATACTTCCCCAAACCAACATCACCTTAAATTATACAAGCATATGTTTTTGAGCCCAAAAAGTGTTTTTTCTCAAAGTATTGTTTGTGTTTATGGGACAGACTGGGTGTGAAATTGGGCGTAAGAAGAGCTGGTTTCTTTCCCCACATCCCACCCTCCATTCACTTCCTTCCGTCAGGCTGCGATATCGCAGGAGCTGCAGTGAATGGATTTGGCGCGTCGAGGCTGCATCAGAGAAATGGGATTTTATGCAAATTTAAGTTGACACGGGGGCGGGGAACCACAATCAGCGTGTAAACTTGGCGAAGGCAGGACCGGGTTTATTTCACACTGTGAGACTCAGATTAGCTGTATATTAATAATCCCTCTTTTTGGACAGATATGAATGCAACGAGAGATAATGAAGGAGAGGCGGAGATGGAATGTCCCATATTGATATTTGCATCTGAATCTGTTCTTGACGCTGAATAGCCTGGATGCTAAAAGGAGACGATAATAGGCCAATCCAGTGTGAAAAAAACAATTGAACAAGCAAACGAAATGAAATCAGGTCCGCCTTCCCTGTGAGGTGGAGCGGTAGCGTGTTAGCCTGTTAGCTGGCTTTGTTTGCGGCCGGTTTGGTTGTGAATAAATGAGTTACGGTTTGGAGGACTGCCTTGAGTGACAAAGCAGTAGAAAATGGAGAATACCACAGGAGGTAAAAATATAATTCAGTTGGGCTGCAGTTTATTTATTTCATTTTGTAAATAATCCCATGGAACATTAATTTCAGAACTCGAACATATTTGAAAGTGACATTTTGGTTGCCCATACCTGAAATATGACCTCTGCATTTAACGCATCACAGGTTAGGAATGAACACACAGGCTGGCAACAACACTGCGCCTGTGGAGCAATCAGGGTCAGATGCTGTGATCTGTCTTCAGTTGCCAGCACTGGAATCGAACCAGCCACCCTCTAATTGCAAGCCTGACTCGCTAACCAGTAGACCAAAACTGCTCCATCTCTAATGTGGTGATGGTTTAAAACATGGTAATACTGTACCAGTGGTATTAATCCAAGTATTTTGAAGAGTAATGTTAATATAATGTTTTTACATGCGATACGATATACTGTATACTTACTATAACATACTATTATATTCCTGTTTGATAATATCAATACTACAGTATTAATTAAGTTTTTTTTTGTCATTTTATGTCAAAAGCACAAGTAACGGTGGCAGTGCCAGATCAGTGCACAACTAATGCTGGATTCAAACCTGTGCTGTCCACATGAGCATCACAGAACGTGTGTTAACTGCTAGGCCGCAGCGCTGGCCTGACATATTCTTTTTATTTCAAGGATTCTGTTTATCTGTCTGATAGATGAAGCTGTGTGTGAGTGAGTTTTGCTGTAAACACACTCAAGGTCTTTCCTAGTGGTGCGAAGAGGTGTGTGTGTGTGTGTGGCCCCTGTGTGCTGTGTGTTTGTGTGTGTGTGTGTGTGTGGCCCCTGTGAGTTTGCAGTGGGAGCTGTGTGTGTGTGTGTGGACATGCTCTGAAATGATCTGTAATAGAATGAGAAGTAACTCGTGCCTCTGTTTATCCTGCTCATTGTTCTATAAGTACAGAAGCTGTCTGAATAACAAATGCAGGCAGTTGAGGGCAGTAGCCCCGAACATCCATTATAGTGACGCTTACCACACACAGCCACGGTTTATATATAGATCCATGTCAGGGGTCCTTATCCTCTGTTTTCAGAAAAAACTTGTTTACTTAATACTCCCCTTTCTCAATGTATGTATCTTCTCTCTGCCTCTTTCACACACACAGACTGCGCTCAACACACACTTGTTCAGTTGTCCATTAGCAGAGAGAGCCGTTTCTTTAGCTCTGGCTCCTGTGATGATGTGTATGTAGATTGCCCATCTGCCGCCAGGCACTGCTCTCCAATCTGCTCTCTCTCCCCCTCTGCCTCTCTCTGTGTGTGTGTGTGTGTGTATGTTTCTGTGTGTGTGTATCTCTGTCTGTCTGTCTGTGTGTGTGTGTATCTCTGTGTCTGTGTGTGTGTATCTCTGTGTCTGTCTCTGTCTGTGTGTGTGTATCTCTCTGACTTTCTCAGCCTTTGATTAGAAAGCTCATTGGAAGTCCATCTGTCCTCCACAGAGATCAGCACATCTATCACAAGTGAAGCCGTTTGCCTCTCAGCTTTTGCAGCATTTGCTGAAGTTTAATTGTCGTGGCCTCGTGAAAACTTTGCGTCTGTAACATTGCGGGTGGAAGGGCTTGATTTATTTTTCTTTGTGAAGTTTTCGATTTTTGGGAACAGATTATTTCTGACATCTCGGATGGTGTGACGTCTTTAGGAAGGTTAAAGACGAGGGGAATCGTTTTATGTCTTAAATAAAAAAAACATCATGTTGGGTAAGGAGTTTGTAAAAAAGATTACAAATAATGTCACACACCGTTTTGAAATTCCCCGGGAATTTCAGCGGATAAGCTGCCTGGACTGTATTTTTTGGGATTCAGCCGTGTATGGCGTCTCAGTGCCCTGCCACACTGCTGGACAGATAACAAGTTGATCCTTCCTCATGCTGAAACTTCACAGAGGAACCAGTCAAGCACACAGACAACTAAACCTCTTAGTGTCCTCTCACCCAGCCGAGCCTGACACTGGCACCGCTGATTCAGTCAAGCATGCGGCCGTGCAGCGAGTGACTCTCACAGACCTTTCAGCTAGATAGGCAGATGTTATGACATCTACTGGCTGTGGCAGAACCCGGGAGGCCTGACAGAATCACTGACACGTCAGACGCTTTGGTTTGGGCTGAACCGCTAAAAAGCTCCAAAGTTAGAAAGTCGTTAGCGCAGGAAGCTTTTTCCATTATTATCCTTTTAAATCGATCTGGAATAATGAATGTGGCATTTAATGTTGAATTTGGGCCCTGACTTTAAAGAAAGAACCATTTTAGTACAGGGGACAAAATGGTGGTCTATTAGGTAAAGTTTTTGGCAGAAACCATGGCAACATTCCCAAGAAGTTTAAAGGACATATGAAGCTCTGATTTTTGGTCAAGTTCTTGATATACAAAACAAAACAGCTGTAAGGTTTTCTCAGTGGATAACTTTAGTTTTTGCATTATGTTGATGATGTAGTGAATGATTATTTCCTGTTATTCTGTTATTTGTTGTCTATTGGCTGGCCTGAGTACTTTAATTTACAGTGCATTTACAGTATATACCTTTGTATATACACTTTCTTCATATGTAATATAAAAAGCGAGTGTCAGATGTAATTATTTTTTGCAGAAATCCCATGACATAATCCCTCAAATACCGAGTATAAATTGTATTAAACTCAGGAACATGCCTTTGAAAAAATGTACACTACAGGTCGTACAGTATTTTAATAAGTATTGTAAATGTTCATTTCTTAGGATTGAGAGTTCAATGCCAGCAAAGTCCCAGGCGAACGAGAGCCCAGAAACTGTCACTACAAAGTTACACAGTCTCCTTCAGCACAGGGTCAAAGCCTTCCATTACTGCTCAATAATAGGGCAAGTAAACCTGCAATTGGGAGAGTGTGGGAGGGCTGAGCGATGCGATGAGGTTACCAGAGTGCAGCCGGGCAGATTAAAATGCGGCTGCATCAATGCAAGAGTTGCACTCACCCCGTTACCCCCTGCTGGCCCTTCAGCTGTGAGATAATCCAGGGCCTAATGGAGAAAAAGAGAGGGCGAGACATTTAAACATTAGCAAAAATAAGGATTCAAAGGCAGCAAGTAATCGCTTGATATTTTGATTAGATCTTTGTGGCACAAATTTCTGTAGGTTCTAAGAACTCAAGTTTAAATGCTGCTGTTTTAATTTAACTTTTCATTTCTTGCTGTAATCTTTTCGCAGTATCGCATTCCTTTGGTGAAGCTATTCTTTTATCCACTAGAAAGAGCAGAGATTAGTTTGTGTTGTAATCAACACCCCTTCATTTGCATAAACCCCTGCAGGGGCTTCAGATTGGATGGAATGCTTAGACAGACAGTTCTTTGTAGATAAAGAGAAAAAGTTCAGTGTCGGTGCGGTCTGTAATGTGACCGGCTGTGAATGAAAGAGGCACATGTAGAGACACAGGGACACTTTACTTTGCTAATGAGTTTTTGTCCCTAGATTGCAAGCATAGTTTCTTCACTTTCAGATTGTTGACCTTCCACTCATTCAAGTCAATAAGTTGATTGAAAGTCAAACAACCTGTGAGGTTGTAGTGCGGCTGCTTGTTTCAGTTTTGGGGGGTAGCAGTATATTGGCATTTGTAGCTGCAGTTTATAATTTTTGCCTCTCTGCTGCCATCTCTGTTTGAAACATAAAATTGCAGGATGATCCCATATTTACTTATTTCTAACCAATGGCTAGCGTTCTTTTAAGCTTATGAAACGGTTCTTGCAGTAATGATAGATGTTTTTTAACGTTATATTTCATATGTCTTAAACATAATTCTTAAGGAGTAGAACAGTTTAAGAAACATTTTTGAATAACATTCTTTATTGTCATGTTATTTTGTTATGTTATATATTATATTATATATCACTGCTTTAGTGAGTCACAAGAGTTGTGTGAAATCTAGAACCAGCACATGTCTGGAATTTCTGGAATGTTATGGAATAATCTAGAATTAGTTTTTCTCCTGTAAGTTCTTGCTGTAGGTTCCGGTGGAGAATATTAACATTGTTTTTTTCATATGTTCTTCATTCCTTGCAAAAACTCACAACACTGGAATTGCATTAACCTGCAGTGCAGACTGCAGTCTCAGCTCTCGCTATTGTCATAACTAGCAACACTTTTGACAAGTGCCTTCGGAAGTTTAACACATGGTTTTTTTGTTTACCCACAGTTTACCCTCTCGTTTTGTGCCCTGTAGGAGCAACTGTTCAGCTGCTGAAAATTGTAGAGAGCGCGTCTTTCCTGTTAGCGTTGACTGATAATTATCTCTGTTTGTTGCTTAGCTAACCTGCACTTTTAGCTGGAGTCATACTTCACACTCGGTGGTCTGGTTTTCATTCATGATGAAATGCAGCGCAGTATAACGCGCGCTTGATTGCGATTTTCCCGCGTCTGACTCAGCAATTTTGCGCCTTTGGATGGCTAACCCTGGCGCGGCTATTTGTTAGCGTGCCATACATTACTGTGAAGAGGAAGCCGGGGCTTATTGTTGCGGCCCAGACTTGGCACGGCTCTGCTGATAAGGCACATTTTCATTAAATTCAAAATCGATTCAGTTATTATTAAACCTCTTTTCATTTATTCTCTCCCATTCCTCAGCACTGGCGGTGCACATCCCATTCCCGCGATGATCAATGCATTTTGGGTAGAGTGTGTAGTCACAGAAGGGCGAAACAGGTTAACAGCTTGAATTTAAGGAAGTAAATGCTGGCATTTAAAGGGGCTGTAGTTTGAGTTGCCAATTGCCTATTCATTTTAAGTGTGTGGGTTGTAATAAGGTGATGGTTTCTGTTCTAAAGCGGATGGTGGAAAATGAAAGACTCTCAGAGAATGTCATTGATTCAGAGATGTGCAGGAGCCTGTGGGGAGATCTCCATACAGAGGCTTGCCATGAATAATTGACCGTGTCTCTGCTGTTAAATGCATTGGGAAGTGGCGCTTATTAAACATGATGTGTTGTGGGCTATCACAAGAAGTCTGTATTTGGGTTGTATTAAAAATGCATGCTTCTTTTGCCATGTGGGTACACTTCTTTTGTAAGGTAAAGTCTGAAACCTATCTATTATTGAGGCCTTGCTTGGCATTTTAGACAACTTCTTGTGAACTGAAATCTGTTTTCCTGTTTTTTTAAAAACAGCACTCTCTCTTTGTATCTTCCTTCCTGTTCATTCACAGTTTGATTGCCCTCTTTCCCTGGCTGTCGGTTTCATGTTACTTGCACATAGTTGTGCACCTTCAGTTTGCTGCTGAACCTGGCCAGGAACTGCCCACTTACTGAAAATCATCTGATTGACGTACAGTGACCAATCAAGGTTTGTTAGTTATGTTTGTTAGTTATGTTAGAATCAGACTGAGATGTATCTGAGATACAATAATTATAGCGCAACGTTTTCTGCAGCATTTGTTATAGAAAACACAGTTAAAATGTAAGAATGTACAGTACAGTCCACACTTGTAGAATCAAGATTTCTGCTTACTAGATGGATGAAATCTTTTCCAGTATTGTTTTCATGTAGCTTAATTGGTAGAGCGTTGAGTTAGCAGCGCAAAAGGTTGGGGGTTTAATTCCCAGAGAACACACATACTGGTCCAATTCATAGTTTGAATGCCCTGTAATTTACTTTGAATACTAGCATCTGCCAAATGCATAAATCTAACATCTGCAATATGCTAATAATCAGATGGTTAGCTAACGGATTGTGAGTGGTCCACGCCTGGTGTTGACACTAGTTTAACGTTCCTTGTTTGATTAATGTATATTTTAGATTTTTACTTTCATAAACAGTTTCCCACCGGTTGTGATACATAATTCAGAATGATGTACGGGACAGAGGTTACCACAGGGAATGAGTCTGTTGTCATTATTAATTACCCATTGGTGAGAATAGTGGGTTTCACAACTCATAATTATTAGCCAGGGACACTATGGGGTGTAATTATGTCATAAACATGAGGTCTTATCAACATTACTCTCTCACGGTGCTTTATGTTCTCCTGCCAGGCATTGTATTAATGTACTGTCGCAGTTGGCTTATTTGTGTAGCTGCCTAAATGTTTGTGCACTACTTAGGGAATGTCGAGGCACCACGAGGGATCAGGTCTGTGTTGTGAACATACAGACAGCAGGATGAAGATTCCTTAGTCCACAAACTGGATCCCAGTGTTAAACATCAGCAAACACTGTTGCGGTACACTACACTTGTGTTTACCTGGTTATCCAGGGATAACTGCGCTTACCTTTCTGTTTAATACTGGCTCTGTGATTTGTACAGTCAATCAGATCTAATAATAATAGAGAACAAATAATAATATCCATATTTGCAAATAATTTTATATATATATATATATACACGTACACATATATGCTTGTATGTGTGTGTGTGTATGTATGTAAATATTAAGTAAATTATAATATTAAGTATTAAAAAAGGTGCTTCACTTCACAATGCCATAGAAGAACCATTTTTTGGTTGGTTCCATAAGGAACCTTTAACATCTATAGAACCTTTCTGTTTCACAAATGGTTCTTTGTCATGAAAAAGCTTTTCTAAGCTATAAAGGTTACAAAAAATGCTTCTTTTAAGAATTTTGAACTAAATGGTTCTTTGAGAAACCAAAAATGTCTCTTCTATGGCATCTCGTAAAGAATGTTTTAGGAATCTTTATTGTTAAGAGTGTGTCAGTGTAGATGTGCATGTTTTGTGTCTTATCCACAAAAGCGTTGCTGCATTTTCTCATCTAACACGTTTTGTCAACGCAGCATTGGACCTGCTGTGTATTGTGTTATTTTCATAAGGTGTGTTGACTCACCAACTGGAATCCTAACCTTAATCTTAACCCCTAAACCTGGAGACTAGTGAACTCATAAAAATGGGCACTGCATTTACAGAAGGCAAACATTACTGCAGGCGGATGTGGCGTGTTGCCACATTAGCCTCTCTGTCATGCAGCTGGAATACTGGAATAATGCATGTGATTCATGACTCCCGGTTTCTCTCACACACTCCCCTTTCTTAAACAACACACCTGTTCTGGGGGGTTTGGCGCGCTACGACTGGCTCCCCTGGGTTTTGTTATAAATAGGTTTTCTTTCAGAAGGCTGTACCTGATGGTGTGAAGATCTGAGGACGCTCTCCATGACTCACTCCTGGTTTGCTTCTCTGCATGTTTTAAATGCGTTTCCGGGCCACCTGATGGAAACAGGTGTCAGAAATAAGATCTGCCTCGTGATTCAGTGCAGGCCGGGCCCTGCGCTCTGCTTCATTCCCTGCGACAGTGTGCGCTGAGAGATGGTAAATAAAAGAGGAGGTGTCGTGGTGGAGATAACGTAGGTTTTACTGCTAATATCCGTCTCGGGGAGGGAGGCTGGTGCGGTTAATAAAACAGAGGAATGAAACTGTCACGGTATCTCAGTGCTGTCGCCGGATCTGATGCTGTCTCTCCTTCAGTTTTGATGCCTGGTTTTTATTTGCGATCTGCGGTGCAACCAGAGGACATTTTCCTCTGTGGGCGGTGGCTCAGGTCATAGACATTAAAGGCACATGAACAGTTTGTGCAGGATGAGGACATGCACGCATTACATGCATGTGTGCTGCATGCACATAGAAATGCACACGTGGTCCGGAGGTAAAGGAACAGTTTGTATTTTTTTCATTAAATGTTGTACATGATGCTTTAAAAAAATGCATTTAAAATGATAATAAATCCACACACTGGAGATAAAAACTCCAGTCTGAGCAGTGCTGGTATTTACCAATGGGGGTCACCATGTTGAGATCACATGACCAGCCGAACGCTTCTTGCACTTTTGCTGGCGGCATAAATTAATCATTGCTAATTTTGTCTTGTATGCACGTGTGCGCAGGGTGCTTTCGAATGCCCCCCGTAGTTTCTTCTTTGTTACATCATACATCACTTTAATTTAGTTCCAGCATACTGCAGCTCTGAAATCCTTATGACGGAAAATTATCTGGAAAGCTCCTTTTTTTCCACCCCGTGAGAAGGGAAGATGGATGAATGTGGCCTCGCGCGTCACACGCCGCCGTGCATCAGTGTTCTAGCACGGCATCAGGCTCACGTAACCCGCTCTCCTTCGCTCACCTCTCTCTCTATTAGCCTGATGGATTGACCGTTCGTCCTGAACGCTGGCCCAAAACCGCGCACGCTTCTTGCAAGCCAAGCATCCATTTACAGCTTCAAAGTCTATTTAGAGTGTCGAGCCTTTCTGTTATTCACAGCCATGGTGGATCGCATATGGGGTTAAATAGACGTTCTGTAACGTTGCGCTGTATTACTTTGTCAAGCAGCCCTTTAGTGGTATAAGTGACACTTATGCGGGTGTGAACACAATAGCGTCTAGCATGTCTTTAAAAGACTGTAGTTTGAGACTCATTTTATACTATGGAGGTAATGGGTGTATTGACGCACTAACTTTGGGAGTGTTTGTCCTCTCAGTTCTATATATTTGTAGCTCCATTTCATCAAACTTCCTCTTGAGACTTTTGATCTCAAGATCAAAGAGAAGATTTTCTTTAGAATAGTCTTTAGAATAGATTTTCATATGACGTGAAGTATGACTGTAAGGCATCTCTTTAGAATAGATAACATGCATCAGAGATGTAACTGAGAATGTTAGGCCCTCTGATTGTATGCTGGATATTTTCTGAGCAGAAGACCAAACTGGGTTCAGATCAGGTTACTGGAGTTTTAGGATCCCACCATCATTTATGAAAAAAATAATATTTCTCAGTATTTTTCTCATCACGTTTTTGTTCTTTTATCTCCTGATTGTAGTGTGG